>NCQV01025497.1:4673-16976 GCA_002740545.1 Lophocereus schottii | reverse complement strand
AAAAGACGAGAAGAAAAACCTTTTTCTGTCATCTAGCACAAAGACCAACTGATAATTGACCATGCAGCTTGTAACTGTGATAAAGTGTACCGTTAAACTAAAATATGCTCATGGGAACAAGCAGAAGATTGATACGAAGTAACATGCCATCAACAGACAAATCAACCATGCATTCCATATCTTAGTTTTCAAAAAAACAATATGCTGTCAGTATGTTTCATTGGCACGTTGTGCATCACAACTTACCCCTGGAATATCTCCCAAGCTGGAGTACTCCCATGCCAATCCTTTTTTATTCTTTGGGGGGTAGGGGGGTTATTAGCCAAATTCAAGTCAAATTTTCCACAATAATCTTTTCTTTTATAAGGAAAAAGTAATATTATATAAAAGGGCAATAACAGAATGAATGAACAGCTAGCATCCTACAAAAGACTATATAGCATCCTAAATAAATTTTCCATAATTTCAAGTAATATCTTAGGTAATATGGATTTCTATGATGGACCGAAGACTTCAAGAATAACTCATAACCAATAACATAATTGCTGATCCAATATCTAATAACTATTGACAAATAGAATTCTTCACAAAATCAAACCAGAAACTAACCTCTTTCTTTCTTTGGGAAGGAGTCAACATAGACCCGAAACGTGTATGAGCCAACTGATTTTCAGCTTGCTCCAACTTCTCAGCTGCACAAATCGTGAAGATGTTACCTTTCATTGTCAATCAGAAACAAGTGAACATGTTCAAGTAACATGCCCTCAATTAATGTTAACAAAGTAAGAGCATAGCCACTTATTTGTTTGCTTAACCTCAACCCATGAATGGTACCATTGCCAACCTCTTATCTGTGAGAATAAAGTGCAAAACTCCTGCAACAGCCCACACCCCAACAAACCCACCCAAAAAAAGAAAGAAACAAACAAAAGAGACCTTGTCTTTTTTCTTCTTTTTTTTGGGTTTGGTTTGGACACCTAGGGCCTGCCGCGGCCGGAGGGGGTGATTGACCAGAACAACAAACAAAGCCAAGTACCTAGATCAGAAATCTGTCCAGCAACATAATCTCCATTCCCCAACAAAGGGGACGACGACAGGGTATTCACCCAATACTTGTTCCACAGGAGATCCAAGAGGTGGGAATCAAGCGAAGACTTGAAATATGTGATGTCCAATGCATAATACTGTCAAATAGAAAAGCAGACAATTAGGAAAGTGTAACAGAGAAGAAGTGCAGCAGTAGAGCAAGGGATATTAAAAACGACCTGCTTGCAGTGCACCCCAAAGTCTTCAATCTTATTCAACGGAATGGTCTGATATTCTGAGACAGGCTCATCTGGAGGTTTATAGCCTTCTGGATAAGTCCTAAAGGCCCCAATATCAACTTTTCCAGCAGAAACAGTTCTTGTCGGATCTATAACAACAGCCAGAAATGGTTCCTGGAATTGTTGATTCAGCATTTGTGTTGAAACATCTATCCCGGACAGCCAGCAACCGTAACCAGGATGAGAGTGATACCAGCCGACCACATTTTCCAATCTTCCAGCCTAAATACCATTTTCAAATGATGAAATTCTCACAGTCATGGGAATACTGACATGAAGCTCCAATTTGGCAACTGACCCCCACCCACCCCCACCCCAACACCAAGATAACCAAAAACAGGAAACCTACAGCTTGTCAATTAAAATTTCAACAGAGAAGAACAGACTGAATCTCCAATGCATTATGAGTTAATAATAGCCCAAAAAGGGGAAAAAAAAAATACAGAATAGCTTACTCAAAAGTCAAAATGCTATGTGGAACTAGCATCTGAAGAACAAAGAAATGCTACTGTGAACATTAGATAGGTAAGGGACTGTACTTTCTCAGCAACCAAAACAGACATCGGAAGACCTTGAAATAAAACCCAGTGCAGTAACTGTCTAAACGGAAACAAGGACCACAATGATTTCCATCTTTCTTTCCATGAAAATCAATCATTCAAGCTTCTTTCTTCATGCCATAGCCCCTTCACCTCTTGAAATGAATGTCAAAATCTAACAAAAACCCAATATTCTAAAGGAAAAACCAAATGCTTGAACTCATTTCTTCTAGATTCTTAACAGGACATCAAACCAAATGGCCATCTCCTGTATGTCAAGCACATCCCCTGCCTCAGAAAAGCCATAAAATGAAAGACTGGAATTCATCCCTACTTGGCCTTCGCATCCAGAATAAACATCAAATCACTCAAACTTCAACCCCAGAGTTGCATTTGAATGCAGCGATCTAAATGTAATGGAACAACATAACAAGAACTTGGAAATTTTGGTAAATTAAAATACAATAGTCACAAACATTAAACCTATTAAGCTTGAATATGTGTATTTGATAATTTCACGTTTAAGCTCAAAGCGCAGCTGAATTGAAGTTACAGTACGTGGTTTTCCTAAACAAGCTACTTTTTTGTTCTTAATCCTAGTACAGATTTAAGCAGCATTACAATCCAGAAATACTACATCCAAACAGCTAATTCCAAAATTTCAGAAACAAGACTTCTCTCGGCTCTTTACCTCTTTCTGAGGCCTAGGCAACCAACAGAACCAAATTGTTTTATGCTCTGCCCTTAAGATCAAGAAACCGCAAATCATCCCAATCCTAACAATCACTAAAAAATTTCTAAAACAGCAACTATGATTGAATCTACACTCAACCAGCGAATAATCACGCAATGACTCAGTACAATCAAGCAGGCATCACATTAGGGTTAGAGAGAGAGAGAGAGAGAGAGAGAGAGCGCTCCCTTTTTATAAGCAACCGCCAATACAACAGAATACCAGAAAAAAAATAGAGCCATATCATTGACTGCTCCCCACTCTACCTCCAACCACAACCACCAAGGAACGCCGAAAATGTTGCCCGCTTTTTTTTGGGGGGGGGGTTGTTCCCAACAAACGCCAAATAACTCAACCCTTTTCCTCAGGCCAAAGCCCTACCATTACTACAACCAAACAGACATCAAATCACAGTTACGGACAGGGCAAGGATCACCATGATAAAGAAATCAAATAGCCACTATTTCTTTTGTAATTTCCATTAAAAAATATAACTTGATCCTTGACCGTCGTTCGAACAACCGTGAAGTAGTTAACCACAACCAAACAGCTACCAAATTAGGGTTTAAAGAAAAGATACAGATGGAACCTACTTGTTAGTTTAGGAAAAATCAACAACTAGAACTCAAACAATACAAACCCTAAAACAATCAACCATAAAATCACTTCACCACAACCAAACAACCACCAAATAAGGGTTTTAAGAGGCAAAAATAAACACATAAAACACCTAGTAGCTAGTCGAACAATAATCAACAACCATATATCAAACAAAAAGGAACCCTAAAACAACCAAACCCAACAAAACACCAACCAAATTAGGGTTTCAAATCCCACCTGCTTATTAGTCTGAGAATAATCAACCATATACTCATAAGCATCAGCCTGGGCATTAACCCTAGTTTCAGTACCCTCAACAGGCAAAGCAAAAGCATCCATGACAATAATGGCGTCGCCGTCAGTCTTCCCTTGCATCAACCCCATGACTTCAATGGTCCCACCTGATCGCGCGTGCACGACCATCTTCAAAAGAGCAAGTGCGGAGATCTTAACCCTCTTGAAGTAATGTGGGTCGTTCACCCATGGCTTCTCCTGCTGAAACTTGGCCTGGGCAGCTTCGTCGTAGTAGAATATCGCATCTGATGCATCAGATGGTTGTTGGGGGTCCATTGATACGATGTTGTTCTCCAGTTCCCATGTTTGCTTCGCCATTGCTGCTGATGATGCCATGGCGTTTGGATCCATTGTTGTTGTTGTTGCGTTGTGGGTTATCTGAAAATCGCAATTTATTAGCCAGTTTTGGCAGAGAAAATGGGTGACTAAGCCCGATTATTATAGAGCGATCGTCAGAAGGAAGTTCAAGAACTCGCACATATGTAGAGTGATGTTTTAAGGTTGGGGGTAGGGATGTTCATCAGTCCCGGATCGGACCGGCTGAACCGAAGACAGAAAACTTGTCAGTTCTTGGATCGAAGATCAGACCGATCTGGAGTCGGCCTGGACCGAATCGGACTGGTCAGAACACGGATCGGACCAGACCGGACCGACTCCAGACCGGTCCTCAGACAACATCACAACACTCCACCAGAAATCCAGAATCCAGAAACCTGCACCTGCTTATTGAACCAATAAACCTGCTCTGTTGTACTGCTCAGTGCTCACTTAACCAAACTAATAAACTTTAATACATTATACATGACCAAATACATATGCTTAAAAGTGAATTACAATATTACATAATCAAAGTTACACAATACTAATTACAAAACATGTTCTTGAAATGAATGCAGAATGCTGATCCTGATGCGATGCCAATCTCAAAGACAAATATGAGTGTTTCTGCAAGCGGAGAAATGACAATAAGTTTTCGCAAGCATTGATTTATTGTTGTATTATTAACGGGTGTCGTCTTCAAGATGGGCCTTGAAATTAGGCAGCTAACTAAAGAACACAATCCCAAGGACGAGAAGAAATGAGTTGAATGCATAGCATTCCAAGGATTACTACTAATATAGCTAGCGACAAAGAATTGGAGCAATAGTTAGACACACATGAAGTTTACTAGCAAACATGTCACTACACACACCTAGAATGGAAGCCCATAATTAAACAAAGAGAACCAAATATTTTGGGCAAGATAAACCACATCACCAAAAAAAAAGAGCAAGTTTGAGTCAAACCAAACAGGCATAGAACTGATTCGTTCAACGCAAACCCAAAACAAGACTCCAGATGTGGGGATGAAGTTGACCCAAACAAGAGCTAAAGGCCTGAAACAATTGAATAGAGTCTACAACAAGACTTTCACAACTTTAACGAACAGAAGCCAAATTAAAGTAAATCGATCGAATTTGATAGAGCACAATCAGGCATCAAAATAGAACAAATTCCAAGATTCGAGTAATTTTTAACCGAGATTCGAATTCACAAAACCCTAGAACAAATTCAAAAAATCGGAAAACCCTAGAAAAGCAAATTAAAACTCTAACTAACAACAATCAATGAATCCAAGCATGAAGCTGAAGCTTACCTCCACCAACCGAACAAAGACCGAGAGAAGATCAGGATTCAGAAGTAGAAGAACAGCAGAAGACAGCAGATGAGTCGTGAAGCAGTCTCTCCAGGAAGGCAGTAAGAAGCCAAGGAAGAAGGAGACGAGAAGGGAACCGCCTCACAGCAGCGAGCGCCGAGCACCGAGAAGGGTAGCAGAAGAGAAGGGAACGGATGAGAAGGAGTAGGAGTAGGCAGAGTCAAGCAGAGCGGCACACTGTCGAAGGCTCGAAGCCTTGAAAAGTTTTGGTCCTCGAAGCCTATAAGCCAATTTAGCAGGAAATTAAAAAAAAAATAGAAAACCTGGTCGGTCCGGTCCAAGAGTCGGTCTACCCGGTCCAGGACCAGGCCGGACCGAAGACCGAAAACTGGAAAGGAAAGGACCGATGACGGGACTGAAAAGCCTCGGTCCGGTCCGGTCTTCGGTCCGGTCCGGTCCTGTATCATTTAATGAACAGCCCTAGTTTGGGGGGGTTGGAGAAGCTGATGTGACTGTACAAATGACCCAAATTGCACACAAGACAAATGTTTGAGTTGATATTAAAAATTGGTTAGGTTAAAATGAGTTTTGAGCAATTTATGTTGTACTATGAAAGCGAATGTTCTCTTATATTGATGAAAATATAAAGAATATGAAAGTTAATGTTGTCTCACATTGATAAGATTGAAAGGTTTGAGCATATGTATAAGCATGTGAGTTATTCTATCTATTACCAATTGATTTTGGGTTGGAACCTTATTTGAACTTATATATGTGATTATTTATTAATTGCACAATTGATATAAAAATTTAACAAATTATACACTTTGATGAGTATTTAATAATGTCTTGGATCTTGATCTAGGGGTTGAGACGGGAGTCCTTCGTGTATTAGGCTTTCGGTTTAATTTTCCTTTCTTATTATATTGCAAGTTTTTAGTGGATTTATTTAGTTATGCATAATGCACATAGAGCGCTTTGGACTATTCTAATGCTTGAGTGGGCTTCTATGCATCTAACCGTTGGTTTCACTTGGAGTATTAAGCGCTTCATACACCTTACAAGTTAATGCTTCCTTTCTTTGCCTTTTGATTTCGTTTCTGACTATCAGGTATGTCCTCTAACCTTCTCATTCTGTTTTATCTATCTTCGCTCTCTTGATTTTATTCGGAATTTACCTAGCCTTTCAATGTGGATTTTGCTTGTATTTAGAGTTGGCTTGGAATTTCTAAGTTGTCCTCTTGTGGGGAGATTCGGTACATTATTAGGCATCAACTCTCTTGATTGGATCGTTGATACTACTATATCTGTCTGGCTTTGTCATCTATTGGAATTTATATTCTGTTTTTACTTGGGTTTTCTCAGAATTCATTGCACAGCATGCTTTTTTTGGTATGTTGATCTTGCAGTGGTGAACATGACATGTTGTTATGCTGAGTTGGTACATAGATTCCCTATTTTAAGGATTGGTTGATATCCTTTTAATTATAATCCTCCCTGGGCACTTATGATAATTGGCTCTAAGGTTTGGGTTGTGGGATCGGAGGCTTCTTCCTCTCTTGGTCTTGTTATTTTTAGTTATATTGAGGTATGTTGTGTCATCCTGTTTGATGCGCTCCTTAGGTTGATTTCTTTCGTTGTCAAGTTTAATGGGTTTGAAAGGTTGATTAGGATTTATGATTATTTGTCTTGTTCTCTCATTGTAGTGCTATCATTATCTGACTTCCCCACCCTTCCTTTTATTAGTTTGCAGTGTACTGCTTGTTTTTCGCTTGTTTTTCTTTCAGGTTTATCTCTTTTCAGGTTTCAAGACTGTTGAAATTGGTAATTTTAATGATTTTATGTACAATATATGGCCATGCTTCCTCGCTCAGCAATTTTGTATCCAATTTCTTAGTTTCAGGAAGATAACATGTATGGCACCATTGATGTACCTCTTAGATTCAAAGCTGTGGCATTATGATAGTATATATATTCCGTGGAATGCATGGAAACGGGCTTGGACCGCATGGTAACATGCTTCAACTTATTGGTGTAAACCAATATTGACCACTTTTTGGATCCTTGACCTTGAAATATTTCCAATTGTTGTCTCTTGCTGGTGGTCTCTCTCTCAACTCTTTTTCAGGGATATGTCATCAGTACTAACTTTCTTTATTTTCTGCTTATTATGTATGGAATCAAGTGCATTATCACATACACTTTTGGACTCTACTTGGAATCACTTTCTCTCGCAAAAGTGTGAAATTACCCAGGATCACTGGGTTGGACAACTTGTAGGTACACAAATTGCTGGGAGGAGCAGTTGCTTGAGCCTTCCACTGTTGTCCAGGCATCCTGTTGCTCCCCTTTGTCATTTTTGTGGCCTTCTCATGGGTCCCTCCGCCTTCTCAGGTCTGGTGCTGCATCATGGGGATTGTTCATGGTATACAATGATGACATGTGTAGGTATGAGGTTATATGTGAATTTTTTATGGCGTGTTTTGTCTGGTTTGCTTCTTATGGATGCGTGTGACTGGTCTAGGATCCTCACTATATATGGGCTTTCTTTTGATTTAGTCATGTGGAAGTCATGTTACTGTGCCCTTTGCTGGGAAGTCTATTCCTGGCCCAATGCTGGCGCGTTACTGGAGTTGCGGAGCCGACCATGTCACCGTGCATACAGGTATGTGATGATCAACTCGAGTCTGAGACCTTGTTGTTGTCGTCTTGCTTATTATTTTTATGGATATTGTTTTCTTGGGTGCGCCTGGTTGTGGTACTTTCACTTTATTTTCTGGCCGCCTAGTTGATATTCCTGTACATTAACTGGCAACATTCATTGGCGCTCGGTTTTAAGAATGTCCAATTTGTGGAAGCAGCAGTGCTTCTAAGGGGTGATGTTTCAACGCTACAACGAATCTCTTTTGTAGTGCTTTGCCATTAGTCTTGGAAGTTTTGTACAAGGTTGTCAGAACCGGACCGGTGAGTGAATCGGTGAAGCTAGTGGGTCATTGGTTGAATCGGTTGGATCAGTCGGACCGTATTAGACCGGATTTTTGAATTATTCAAATTAACAACTGCATGTAAATATTTGTATGCTGAGTATTTAAATTATAGGCTTTTAGACTAATAAATACAGAGTATTAACTTTGAAAATTTAGTAAGTTTTTAAATAAAAATAAGTAATTCATCTACATATTCTTAAATTTTTTATATTTGTCTACAACTTAAAATATATTATTATTTATTTTAGAAAATAAATTAATAAGAAAATGCACCCACAATATAATTTGGGTTGATAATATGTTATCAATTCATTATATAAAGTGTCACAATGGAAGAAATTTTAAAAAAAAAGAACGAAAAGTAGTTGAACAAATCCATTTGGTTAAAGATAATGGAAGAGCCATTATATATAATAAAGAAATGAAGTAGGCTAGTGGCACAATAGTGTGATTGCTCTAGTGGTTGAATTGGATGAAGAGTGCATTGAATGAACATGCGGAGCATGGTTCAAATCAATGCTATTATTTTTGTGAAACTGTTTCAGCCCCCTCCCAAAAAAAAAAACAAGTGAACCGGTTTGGGAAACCTGTTTAATCGGCAGAACTGTGCGGTTCAATTGGTCTTTGATCGGTTCTTGAGCGGTCCATTGATGTACTGGTTTAGTACCAGCAATCGGACCGGAATATGGTCCGGTTCTCAGCTGAACCGGTTCAACCGGCCGGTCCGGTCCAGTTCTAGTAACCTTGGTTTTGTACTGGCCCTGTATGGCGTTATATAATTTTTCCTTATGAAGGTACTCGCATGGAATGTTCAAGGTATATGTGAGGAAATTCATTGTATTGTTCGTTCCCATAAACCTGATAGAATGTTTCTTATTGAAACGATGGTAGCGGACAATACAACTAAACTTCTCATCTCCCATTGGATTTGAGTACTATGATTATGTAAATCCTATAAATCATTCTGGTGGTATGTGGGTCCTATGGAACAATACTAATATCCTTGCTAATGTTATGCTCAAAGAACAACGGTTTATCCATATGCTTGTTCTTGATGTCAAAACGCAACAAATGGTTACCCTTTCCAGTGTTTGTGCTCTGATAAAAAATTCTAACAAATTGGATTTTCGGAACCATCTTTTAGAACTGAATAACGTTATAAAAACACCATGGTGTATTATAGGTGACTTCAATGACCTAGAAAATAGCATGGATAAAAAAGGGGGCCCCAATCTTCCAATCACAATGCAAATGCATTCCTGCTTTCTTAAATACAATCAACGCAATTAGTCTTCCTGTTTTGGGACGACTGTTCACTTGAAAATCTAGGGTATGAGGTCAGCTTATTTATGAAAAATTAGATCGAGTTATTGTTCGGAACGATTGACATAATCTGTACTCTGATACTAATATCACTCATGGACCCTTTACGTGTTCTGATCATTGTTTCCTTCTTCTAAATACACAAGGGTCATCAACAGTTCATAAACAACCCTCTTTCCGTTTTCAGCCAGACTGGCTTCAATATGAATAGGTCCACTGTATTGTTCCCAACAGTGGCAACACCCTGTTCTCGATTCGCCAAAGTTCCGTATTACGCAACAGCTCAAATGCATAAAAAATAAGCTTAAATCTTGGAAGATTACTTCATGCACTAACTACAGAAAACAGATCGAGAAAAATGCGGAGAAACTACATTACGTGGAAAACCACTTATTAACAATGCTAATAATCCACGACTTAATCGCTGGCATAATAGGCTGATCAAACAAAGGGAAAAACTAATGCTCTTTCATTAGAGATTTTGGGGCCGCTTAACTAAGAAACAATGGCTAGCTGCTGGTGATCAGAATTCATGATTCTTCCATCAGACGATTACAGCACGAAAACGACGTACTTATATTTCTCGTATCAAAAATGAAATTGGTGGCTGCATTGAGGAAGTTGATCTGATCAAAGCCAAATTTTGTCATGATTTTGCCCAACATTTTACATCCAGTAACGCTACTCGTACCACTCTCACTCCTATCACTGCAATGTGTAAGATCACCACAACTGAGAACTTGAGCCTCATTCAATCTGTTACAGAGGAGGAGATTCAACAAGTTCTCTTCCAGATGAATCCTTATAAAGCCCCCAGATCAGATGGGTTTGGTGCTTTGTTTTTTCAAAAGTTTTGGCCCCTTTTCAAAGACCGCCTTTGTTTAGCTATCCAAGACTTCTTTTGTACTAGGAAATTACTTAGACAATTCAATCACACCTTAATTGCACTCAACCCAAAGTTGACAACCCTGAGGTTCCATCGCATATTCGTCCTATTAGCTTATGCAATACTTTCTGCAAGATTATTGCCAAAATTCTGGTCAACAGAATGCGACCTATTGTGGAATGACTGGTACAACCGACCCAGAGTACTTTTGTTCCTCATCGAGCTATACATGATAACATTCCGTTAGCCCATGAAGTTCTCAATAAATTTCACCATATCAAAGGGGAAAAGGTTATGTTGCAATTAAGCTAGATATGGAAAAATCTTATGATCATATTGAATGGGATTTTTTTGCAACATAGCCTTCGGAATATGGGTTTCATCCTCATTAGATCACCTGTGTACTAGAATGTATTACTACATTGACTTATTCGCTAATTATTAACAATGAAACCTATGGTTTCTTTAAGCCTACCTGAGGGTTATGCCAAGGTGATCCCCTATCGCCTTATTTATTTATCCTCTGTATGGACATCCTGGCTCAACAACTCCATTTGGAAACGGCTCATCCAAAATTAGGAATTGGAATTAAAATTGCACCCCGAGCAGAGAAACTTCCATGCTTGTTCTTTGCAGATGATGGCTTACTTTTTTGCAGAGCTTTTTCTCCTGCTGCGTTTAAACTCAAAGGTATATTAGATGATTTTTGTCAACAATCTGGACGGTCGGTTAACTTTCATGAATTCTATCTTTTCTTCTCTAAAAATTTGACCAACTTAGATAAGCTCCATATTGCGGGTATTTTTAATATTCCACATAGCTCTTCCTTTGGGAAATATCTTGGCTGCACAGTATTCCAAGGACGTCCTAGCCTCGGCACCTTTCAGGGAATATTAAGTAAAGCAGAAGCAAAATTATCCAATTGGAAAGCTACGACATTATCGAAAGTGGGGCGGGCAGTCCTTATCCAGTCTAATCTTGAAGCTCTACCCACACAGACTATGCAATGTTTTCAACTCTCTGTAACTATTACGCAGATATTAGATCAAGTCAATTGGGAATTTTTTTGGAAAAAATCTTCCACTGCAAAAGGATTTCCATTGGTAGCATGGGATAAAGTTTGTAAACCAAACAAATTTGGGGGTCTGAGTATGAGGAAAGCTGGTGCAGTTAACACTGCTTTTTTGGCTAAACTAGGTCGAAAATATCTCACACAACCAGACGATTTTTGGGTTAAACAGATGTGAGCAAAATATGGTCCTCCTGACCGGTTCTTTCACGTTGCCCAAAAACCATCCCACTCCTGGGTTTGAAATGTTTGCTTCGTCAAAGAGCCTTCATAGCAAAGGGAATGCGATGGCAATTAGGTAATGGTCAAACGATAAACTTCTAGAAACATGTGTGGTGTCATCACTCCTATCTAGTGGAGTTGATAAATGTTGATAGTGCCCAGGCCATTGACCCTATGCTCAAAGTCAGTGAGTTCATCCTCCCTGACAAACGGTGGGACATACTAAAGCTTTCGCAAATTATACCTGCTTCTGTTCTTCCTTACGTCCTAGCGGTGCCTATCCCCTTAACTAATGTCCTAGACACGTTTTGTTGGGGGCTTACAGGCAGTGGTGAGTTCTCTGTTAAGTCCGCCACTTGGCAGGCCTATGATAATCTCAGTTCTAACCCGTCTCGATAGAAGTTTAAGTAGATATGGAAGTTGGATGTCTTGCCGAAAATTCAAATCTTTCTTTGGCAATTGTGTCACAATGCACTCCCCTCTAGGGGTAACTTACCGCATAGAGGGCTACATATTGATCCTATTTGTCCAGCCTATCTCTCTCACATAAAGGATAATGAACATCTTTTTGCAGTGTGCCTATTTGCCATCCGAGTATGGGACCTGATCACCAAACATGGGTGGATTTGCCAAGCCCCTTTTGTGACATTACAACACACCGTCTGTGATGTCCTACATGAGTGGTACAT
>NCQV01025486.1:0-10482 GCA_002740545.1 Lophocereus schottii | reverse complement strand
TACATACATATATATATATATATATACACATATATATGTGCAGTACCAGCACAGGGGCCACCCTCCCCGCTCGTACTAGGAACCCCACTGATGCCCCATAGCTCTGGGGGGCTCACGTGGTGATAAACATCCCCGACACCCTAGATTTAGTGGTGATTAGTTGTGGGGATGAGGCCACCAGGGAAAGGAGGATGATCCTGCGGAGGATCAAGGCATTGGCAAGGTGGGGATAAAACAGCAACGGGAACAAGAGGCGGATGAGTTGATGATGGAGCTAGAGAGGAACATGGGCCATAAGTTGAACAGGAGGTTGATGATGCTGAGTCAGAGGCGTCTACTAGTAGCTTCGATTCAAACGAAGAACCTAATGATGAGTCTGACCCGGATTACGATCCATCTACGGATCGTTAGGTGGTTCTAGGGGTTGGTGTAGTGGTTTTCATTTTGAACTTGTATGTATATATGGTACGATTGGATATGATAGTTGTATTTTGTGTGGCATCTGACATTGTATATAGCTAGGCCAATCCTCTCTGACCGTGATAACATGGTCCGTACCTTTTTTTGGTCATGCGACAGATCCAGTGTTTATGGGCTATGTAGTGTTTAATGTTAGGGTAGGAGTCAGAACTAGGCTTGCTTACTCAGCTAGGTGTAATATGCTTTTGTTGCTCGCGTATATAAATCAACAGCTATGTATGTAAGTAAGCTGTCATCAAATGCAATGATGACGCTTTGAGTTATGAAATAATCTTTGAGCCATCTTCTATGTATTTATTGCCATGTTTATCTTATATGTCTGGAGGTTCCAGTGTTTGAATTGTTTCATTTAATATATGATCAGAATGTCTGAGTCAGTGCAAAATAACATGGAGGTTCATGTAGAGGACAATTTGGAGCAAGGCCAGGGATCGGGTGGTCAAGCCTTGTGCCAAGAACCACAACATGGTGACACACCACTATTTCCCTCTGTATTAGCTACCAACTTAAGAAACCTGAGTTACTGGCCAACGCTAGTTGCTGAATTGATGAAGCGAATTCTTGAGGTACCTGCTTAAACCCCTCATAAAGAGGATAAATTGGCAGATAGGGCAACACGGCACAACCCTAAAGTTTATAATAGATCTTTTGATCCAGTAGTACTGGAGGAATGGATAAGAGGAATAAAGAAAATCTTTACAGTGGTAAAGGTGCCAGAAGGAAAAAGGGTAAACATTGGGACATATTATTTGACTGGTGAAGCTGACATTTGGTAGAATATCGTGAAGGATAAACTAGTAGGGCCTAAATTTACCTAGAATAAATTCTTGAGTGAGTTAAGGGCAAAATTTTACCCAGTTATGGTCCAAAGGCAAAAAGAGAAAGAGTTTATGGAGCTAAAAATGAGTGGCACCATGACTGTGATACAATATACCAGTAAATTCACCGAATTATATAGGTTTGTTCCTGAGTTTGTATCTCTGAAAGGTTGAAAATAAGAAGGTTTGAAGAGGGTCTACCTTCTATATTCTGAATCAGTTAGCTGGACAACCAATTTTGACTTACCAAGAACTATATGAATGAGCAACTAAAGTGGAACGAGTGAAGACGGAGTTGAGAGCGCTGAATCCCATCAGCCACAAGGGAAAGGGGTTTGAGCGGGGGACTCTAAGTGAAAGTGTGAATCAGAACCAGAAGAAACCTACTCCTGTTTCCTCCAAGAGCCATCCAATAAGCTTGACAGCACCTTATGCGAAGTGCCAAAGAACAAATCACGCCACTTCTGAATGCCGTATTGGCACCAACAAATGCATGTGGTGTGGAAGTCCTGAACACCTCATCGCTGAATGCCCCTGACGATTAAAAGCTGTAGACAAAGGCGCAACAAAACCCTTGGCTCCGCTCCGCTAGGGACCCCCACCTTCAAGGCCTATAGTTGCAGGAAGGGCATTTTTTTTGAACAAAAAGGAAGTTCCTACCTCTGGTACGGTAGTCCCTAGAACTCTCTTTTTAAATTTAAAGCCATTTTATGTATTATTTGATTCGAGCGTCACTCATCATTTATCTCTACCCGATCTTCTATACAATTGAGCCTTGAGAACAGCAGGATGGAAACTAATTATTGAATTAAGCTACCTAACAATTCTATGATTGAGTGCCCTCTCTCTTATAAACTTGTTCCCATCACCTTTGGTGAGACCACCTTCCCGGTGGATTGGATTCAATTTAATTTATCTAATTTTAACATCATTTTGGGAATGAATTGGTTGCACATTTAGAGAGCCCAAATCGATTGTGAAGATCTTAAGGTTATCTTAAAAGATGAAAAAGGGAGAAAAGTGTGTTTTTATGGGCAAAGAGAGGCAAAATCCTGTTCTTTGATTTCCGCTATGAAAGCAAGTAAGTTGCTATGTCAGGGGTGTATTGGATATTGGCGTTATGCTATTGACACCCAAACAAAGGAAAAGGAGAAAGAGAATATACCTGTAGTTCGTGAATTTGAAGATGTTTTTCCTGAGGAGTTACCAAGACTACCCCTGCAGAGGAAAATTGATTTTGGAACCAATTTAATTCCTGGAGCCTAACCTATTTCTAAAGCCCCATATCATATGGCCCTAACTAAGCTTAAGAAACTAAAGATTCAGCTAGATGAGCTGTTAGAGAAGGGCTTTATTAGGCCAAGTGTATCACCATGGGGTGCCCCAGTGCTGTTTGTCAAGAAAAAGGATGGAACCCTAAGGTTATATATTGATTATAGGGAGTTGAACAGGATTACCATCAAAAACAAATATCTTCTGCCGCCAATAGATGATTTGTTTGATCAACTACAAAAAGCAGGAGTGTTCTCTAAGATTGATTTGAGATTCAGGTACCATCCACTTAGGATTAAACCTAACGACATTCCTAAGACAGCGTTTAGGACCAGGTGTGGTCACTATGTGTTCACAGTGATGCCTTTTGGTCTTTCTAATGCTCCTGCAACTTTCATGGACCTTATGAATAGGGTTTTCAAACCCTATTTAGACAAGTTTGTAGTGGTGTTCATAGATGACATTCTTATCTATTCTAAGGACAAGGAGGAGCATGTTGATTATTTACGGACAGTATTGCAAGATTTGAGGGAGCATCACCTCTATGGTAAATTAAAGAAATGCAAATTTTAGTTGGAGGAAGTGGTATTTTTGGGGCATGTGGTCACAAAAGAAGGAATTAAAGTTGACCCCCAGAAGGTGAAAGCAATTACAGAATGGCCAAGGCCTACCAATGTCACTAAGATTAGAAGCTTTCTGTGTTTAGCAGGTTACTACCAAAGGTTCATGAAGCACTTTTCGAAAATAGGTCCACCACGAACTAATCTACTAAAGAAAGCGAACAAATTTGAGTGGACTAAAAGATGTGAGAAAGCATTCCAAGAGCTAAGGCAGTGACTAACTACCACCCTGATCCTAACGTTACCAATAGAAGGAAAGGAGTATATTGCTTATAATGATGTTTCGAAGAATGGTCTAGGGTGCGTGCTAATGCAAGAGGACAAAGTAGTAGCTTATGCCTCTTGATAACTCAAGCCGCATGAGAAAAACTACCCTACCTATGACTTGGAGTTAGCAGTCGTGGTCTTTGCATTGAAAATTTGGAGACATTATTTATATGGGGTACCATGTAAGATCTATACTGATCATCAAAGTTTAAAGTATATCTTCACCCAGAAGGAGCTCAATTTGAGGCAACGACGTCGGCTTGAGCTACTTAAAGACTATGATTTGTAGATTCGATACCATCCCAGTAAAGCAAATGTGGTGGCAGATGCCCTGAGTAGGAAGGCGCATCATAGCTCAAACACTGTGGTGATTACTTAATTTAACCTCTTTGGAGAACTTAAGGACTTTGGGATTCAATTAGTGCCCCACTGGTAGACAAAAGCTCACTGTTCAGCACTTACTGTATAGTCTTCCCTGGTGGAAGAAATTCAACTGAACCAGGAAAGTGATCTCGAACTCCAAAGAATAAAGCAAAATTTAGAAAGAGGGAAGTCTCCAGGATTTGTAGTACGCGAGGATGGGACCCTGCGGTTCTAGAATCGCCTACGTGTGCACAAAAATGGGGAATTAAGAAAACAAATCCTGGAAGAGGCTCACAATACTCATAATTCAGTGCATCCAGGAGGCACCAAGATGTACAGAGATCTGAGACAATACTTTTGGTGGAATAATATGAAGAAAGACATTGCAGAATATGTGAGCAAGTGTCTAACCTGCCGGAAAGTTAAAGCAGAGCATCAACATCCTGTGGGTGAACTACGACCCTTAGAAATTCCCACTTGGAAGTGGGATTCGATCTCAATGGACTTTGTTATGGGTTTACCCCTTTCTGCCTCGAAAAAGAATGCTATTTGGGTCATAGTTGATCGACTCGAGAAGTCGGCTCATTTCCTTCCAGTTAAGGATACTTAGGGAGTTGGAAGACTAGCCCAACTATATGTCAAGGGGATAATCCATCTATACGGGATCCCTTTCGGCATAGTCCCAGATAGGGATCAAAGACTCCAAGCACGTTTCCATCAAGCGCTTCAAAAGGCCTTTGGGACCAAACTAAACTTCAGTAGCTCCTATCATCCAGAAACAAATGGACAAAGTGAAAGAGTGAATCAAATTGTGGAGGACATGCTGAGAGCTTGTGTATTGGAGTTCTAAGGGNNATGGGAAGACGATTTACCTTTGGTGGAATTCTCTTATAACAACAGCTATCAGTCCACCATCAAAATGATCCCATTTGAGGCCTTATGCGAGAGAAAATATAGAACCCTATTGTGCTGGAGTGATTTGGACGAGGCACTAATTATAGGTCCTAAAATGATTCAAGAGACTACTGAGACAATAAGAAAGATTCAGGAGCATATCAGGGTTGCCTAAAGTCGATAGAAAAGTTATGCAGATAAAAGAAGGCCTCTAGAGTTTCAAATAGGCTATAAAGTCTTTCTAAAAGTTTCAACCAACTAGAGGTGTTAAGAGGTTCAGAGTACGGGGCAAATTGAGTCCAAGGTATGTTGGACCTTATGAAGTCATTGAAAGGTTGAATCCCGTCGCGTATCGTCTGGACTTGCCCGTAGAACTTGAGCACGTGCATAACATGTTTCATATCTCTCATCTTAGAAAATACATTCCAGATCCAGACCATACCATTGTATCTGAACCTATCGAAATTATTGAAGATCTAGTATATGAGGAGTGTCCTGTCCAAATACTAGATCGCAGGATCAAGCAGCTACGCAACAAGCAGATACCATTGGTCAAAGTACTTTGGACAAACCACACCTCCCAAGAAGCCACTTGGGAGACTGAATAGGCAATGAAAACTGCATATCCACATTTATTCGAGCTAATCCTGCATGATTTGATGAAGTTCATCATTTTCGAGGACAAACCTTTTTAAGGGGGGACTGTAACAATCCGACCCTAAAATATGTTTATTAATTTCGTTTCATTAATCCATGTGATTAATCTCATTTCATTTACATCATTCCTCTTTCTTATTCCAATTGGACGTTTCTAAACGGGCCCCCACTTTGCAATTCGGGGTTTTATTCTAGTCAAATTCTGGAGATCTATTCAGGCCTTGATACTTATGAATTTAGCGATTTAATTATTTTTCATGACACCACAACCATTAATCTCGACTTTGGAAAAAAAAAATTTGCAAACGCACTCGGTTTCAGCTCTTTTCCAAACCTGAGCCCGTTTAAGACTGATTTCGGCCCAACGAGACTTGAGCCTCATTTGTTTAGCTAATTACCTGTAATTAGCCCTTAATTGTGCTTAGTAAAAGTGGTTTTTGGGCTTTTAATTTCAGCTAAGTATACATTTAGCAAAGCTTTTGTTTTACACCAACCATTTGCTAGACATTTTCTCTCTCCTATTTCTCTCCTCCTTCTCTCTAGTCACGGCAGCAGCATCAAGCAATGACACCACCACCATTTCAGCAACCAAACAACCACCACTCACCACCCCAACCATCCCTCTCACTCCTCCAAGCACCAAGAATCATTCATATCTCTTTCTAAGCACAAAGTGAGTAATTCTTTTCACCTCTTATGCTGATTTTATTGTTGCTTCTTGATCTTGTTGGTTTTTGTTTCTTATTTTGGTTGTTTTAGTGATGGATTATGCTATTTTCATGGAATTAAGAATCATCTCATTGATGGATCATGGTGTAGTTGAAGTTGGATGATGCTAGGGTTAGGGTTTCATCTTAACCATGCAAGCTTCATGTTCAAGTGTTGGATATTAATTGTTTTATCCTTGATTTTGCTTATCTTTTAATCTATTAAGGTTTATTATGGTGTTTATGGTGTTTTGAGTTGATGGGAGTGAGTTCAAGTTGACCCAAAGTTGGGGTTTTATCCAAAATGCATGGTTTGGACCAAACTAGTATTAAACTTGAGGTGTGTGTATATGTGACTAGAGAAGGAGCTTTATTGGATATGAATATGAAGTGGAATTATGTGTGATGTTTTTGTATGATGTTGGGATGTACTGAAGTGCATTTACATGCTCTTAAGAAAGGGTTTAAGTTGAGGATTTGTGTGAAAAGTGAGGGAACAAACTCAATCAGTGAGGCTGGAATTTGCAGAAAAATAGGACAACATTTGAGACAAAACTGGTAATGATTGGCTCAGCCAAAAATTATGATTCTTGGTGGGTAGATAGGTCAGTGTGTTAGCTTTAAAATGGCTCTTGAATCGCATTAATCTGAGGTCTGTGGAGAAAGTTATGGTCAATTTACTGAACTTGCGCAGGATGGACTTAAAACTGATATATTGGTGTTCTAGCCCCATTTGAGGAACTCTATCGTGCGAATCATGTGATGTGTCCTCAATTAACATTTTAGAGGACTTCCTAAGCTTTTTATATTGGGGTCTTAGGTCTCATTTCTAGGTGAGGAGTATAAGTTGTGAATCATTCTTTTCGTACCCTCTTTATAAGCCCTTATTCTCTAAACTTGCTACCATGCTTTAAATCACATTTCTATAGTTATTTAGCGTCAGCATTTTAGATTAATCTTTGAATTAGTTTGTCAAATGTATAGGTATCAACTATAAGAACAAGTTCATTCTGACCTCATGTTCTGATAATGACCTTTTGAACAGAATCAAGGCCTAAACTTTCATTCTTTTCACTTTAGTGCACCTTATTACACCATGAACTTGCATTTAAAACTCCCAGGCACGTTCATTGCCGATATCTTTTGACATCAGCACGCATTTATTGAAATTGTAATGTTTTAGTATGTACATCAATGAATCAATTGAATCAGTGTTTTATTACATAATTAGTGACCCCATTAGTTATCAGTATAGGGCATTGCCTTCCAGTTACCTGCGCAGTTTCAGGACAGATCCCTTGGTCGACTTGATACGTGTACACCTATGCATAGATCATAACAGTTACTAAGGGGTATACTAATAGATAATAATTGGCAATTTAGTTTTGTATTTCTCTCATTCCCTGTTTTAAAATCGAAATGAATTGCAAAGCGGGCCCAAATAACTTTTTAGTAAATCTTTATCAGCACAGGGATGCATGTACTGAGCTTTGGCTTACAGTTCAAAATGTTTTTATGTTTTGTTTTAGGAAAGTATTCAGTGAACCACTCTCAGACAGGCAAGAAGGCTGAAGGTGATAAATGAGACAGGACCGTCCTTGTGATTGGCGGTATAGGAGTGCTAAGATGCTTTCATATCATATTGTGTTGTATTTTGGTGTTATAACTGCATATTTGAACCGAATTTTTATGTTGGTGTAACCCTTGGGATGTTAGAATCATTTCTGTATATAACTAAATGGTTTTAGTGATTATGATGTTGAATACCCCTTTATAGGGTAAACTTTGGTTTATGGTTTTCATTTATAAGGAAAGCCTTGTCCTTTGTGGACGGTGGTAACGCCCTGTTCATTGGATTATTATTTCTCATTGGTGAACTCAATTAAAGTTTTAGAGGACTTCTTAAACTTTTCATATTGCGGTCCTAGGTCTCGCTTCGAGGTTGGGAGTATAAGTTGTGAATTATTCTTTCTGTACCCTCTTCATAAGCCCTTATTCTCTAAACTTGCTACCATGCTTTAAATCACATTTCTATAGTTATTTAAAGTTAGCATTTTAGAGTAATCTTTGAACTAGTTTGTCAAATGTAAAGGTATTAATTATAAGAACAAGTTTGCTCTGGCCTCATGTTCTTGTAATGATATTTTAAATAGAATCAAGGCCTAAACTAAAATTCTCTTCACTTTAGTGCATCTTATTACATCGTGAATTTGCATTTACAACTCCCAGGTACATTCATTGCCTGTATCTTTCGACATCAGCATGTATTTATCGAAATTGTAATGTTTTGGTAAGTATATCAATGAATCAATTGAATCAATACTTTATTATATAATTAGTGAACCCATCAGTTATCAGCACAGGATATTACCCTCCAGTTACCCGTGCGGCTTCAGGCCAGGTCCCTCGGTCGGCTTGACAGGTGTACACCTATGCACAGATCGCAATAGTTACTAAGGGGTACACTAACCGATAATAATTGGCAATTTAGTTTTGGATGTGTCTCATTCCCTGTTTTAAAATCAAAATGAATTGCGAAGCAAGCCTAAATAACTTTTCAGTGAATCTTTATCAGTACAGAGATGTATGTACTGAGCTTTGGCTCATAGTTTGAAATGTTTTTATCTTTTGTTTTAGGAAAGTGTTCAGTGAACAGGTCTCAGGCGGGCAGGGAGGCTGAAGGTGATAAATGAGATAGGATCATCCAGGTGATTGGCGGTATAGGAGTGCTAAGATGCTTTCATACCATATTGTGGTGTATTTTAGTGTACAACTGTATATTTGAACTGAATTCCCTATTTTGGTGTTGCAACTATATATTTGAACCGAAGTATGTATGTTGGTGTAACCCTTGGGATGTTAGAACCATTTCTGTATATAACTAAATGGTTTGAGTGATTATGATGCTGAATGCCCCTTTATAGGGTAAACTTTGCTTTATAGCATGTATAAGGGAAGCCTTATCCTTTGTGGATGGCGGTAACCCCCGTTCATTGGGTTATAATTTCTCATTGGTGAACTTAAGCAGGTAAATGCAAGTAGTGAATCATGTATTATTAGGGCGTTACAATCTTGATTTGTTTTAAACACGAGAAGGTAAATGTTAGCATGAACCAAGTTCAAAAATTCGTTGTCTTGTTTGGGTGACAACACCAGACTAGTACAACAGTAGACAACAATAACAGGTTCACAAAAATTATAAGGTCTAGATTATACAACATTACACCTTGCATTTAAAACCAACACAATGATACTTAGACATCGAAAAGTATTCTTCTGAAACATCAGGGGTGAAACCAATCCGTACTGAAGGGGTTATGAACTAAATTGAATAATTTGGGGACCATTATATTAGAAATAAACTCAATTTTACCTAGTTTATAACACCATGTAACCAAAATAATTTGTATATGAAAAGCTAGAGGGGACGTGGACACCATCAGTCCACTTAATGTGTTGCCCACACAAAACACCCCCCAAAAAATTTAATAAGCCAACAACAGTGTTAGAAACGTGAATTATAGACCCATACTACTCCTATCAAATAAGATTATTACACACAGGTGATAGCAAAACAAAAGACAAACTCAATCTCACACAAGTAGTCCTAAAACCTCTCATATGAGGGTTTGCAAGTTAATAAGGAACCATGCCAATTAGATCAGCCAGAGCTAGAGAGCAACTGTCAAGCAAGGACAAGTCAAGTTCTTCCCCTTGTAACTAAGTGAATTTAAGTGGTTTGTAGCAATGCACCTAAGACTAGCACAATATCATTCAACCCAAACAGCGGAGTAGATAACAAAACAAACTTGAATCACAACTCTTCAATTTTTTTACTAAACTAGGGGGATTTCAGAGATGAATATTTACGGAGAGTAAAATAAAAAATCTAACATGCTAGATTCAAAAAAGCAACCTAAGGATCATTCTGCTGAGCAACAACAGTCCTCCGCTCAACTAACTGAACTAAAATCGCTTTTTGCTGCCCTAATTACCAAATATAACAAAAATCTCATGAGTAAGCTAAAGTTTGAGCCAAATTAATAACAGTGAGCTGACAATTCACAATAAACCTCCAAATGCGATTTTAAATTAACACATTTAAGCTTAGACTAAGGATTGATAAGATTAAACACTTGAAGAGCACCTTAATCGCAGAAAATAGATCTTGAATACCACCTCCAACCAACGATTTAGCACTTGAAAGGTTTCAAGGATAGAAATCCATGCACTTCATGCCAGATCAATCTGCAAGAGATTAAATCAATAGTTCGAAGCTGCTAAAGAGAGGGACGATCAAAGAGAAAGTGGAAAGGAGGAGAGAGAAACAGTCACGAACTATAAAGCTCTGCCCAAAATTGAGAAGCAGTTTTTTTGGGGGGAAAGAAGTGAATTACCAGTTAT
>NCQV01025474.1:10549-23426 GCA_002740545.1 Lophocereus schottii | reverse complement strand
CTCTAAAACCCTTGTTGCATTTTCTTAAACGCTAGTCCCTTGATGTTTTATTGTTAAATTTCTTTTGCCCATAAAATAGTTCATTGGACATGCAGATAGTCTGGGATAAACCCAATACAAAGCGAGAGTTGGTTTGATGGCTTTTTCTCGGGGTGCAAAGCGTTCAATTGGGATTCTTTACAGTAAAATCCGTTCTGGGCACCATGGATTTTGTACAATGGCAATCAAAAGACACGTTGGTTCTGGCTTTTATTCAATTGTTGATGATGTTCAATCTATTGGGTCTCTTGGAATGCTTCTGAGGAGATATTCTGCTTCATCATCAGATCAAATGAGTCTTATTAAGCAGCTTAGAGAAAGAACAAGTGCTCCCATCAAAGACGTTAAATCTGCCCTTGTGGAGTGCAATTGGGACATTGGTAAAGATCCTTTTTTTAATACTTTTTCTTTAATACATCTAAAATTAATGATAGGGAAGGCGTGATCTTTCTTTGTGTTCCCCAGTACTTATATCTTTCGGGTGTGTTTTGAGATTGGTAGGAGAAATGAGTGTCAGTTTAGGCTTCTGTTGTTTGAAGTTTGGTTCTTCAGTTTCCTTCGTAATGAAAAAGTAGCTTAAATGTATTTGTTGCTACTCTATGGGATGAGTTTATCGCAGAGGCAGCCCAAAAGGAGCTGAGAAGAAAAGGCGTTTACCTTGCATCGAAGAAGTCATCTCGAGCTGCCACTGAAGGGTTACTTGCCCTGGCTCAGAATGACAATAAGGCTGCTGTCATTGAGCTGAATTGTGAAACTGACTTTGTTGCAAGGAATGACATATTTCAATACTTGGTTAGTGCCCTTCCTGTTGCACATTTTATCTGTTGGTCTGGATCTCTAAACCATAATGTAATTGATCTTCAGGCAATGAGGAGTGCAGTAAATGGAATTAATAGTCTATTGGGCTGAAAGCTAAAAGTAACGTAATCATAGGCATTGAGCAACCTTGTATTTTTGAAAATGCCTTGTGTACATTAGGCCAAGAAGGCAGAGGCCCGCCTTTGTCGCCCAAAACTTTGCTGCTGTGTAGAATGTTGTATCAGTTTTGCTTTGTAACAAGCTAGGGTGAGGTATACAGAAGTTGGGAATCTGTATTGTTTTATCCACACCCCAAAACTGTAGCCTTTAATTTATATGACAATTATGAATGAGACAGAAAAAAACACCTAAAGCAACAAAAATAAAGAGGACCTTTCAATACTCTCATATGGTTATTTTATATGTCCTCACACCCATTTCCCGCTTAATTTATGTGGCATTTTTCTGATATGGCTACTCCCATTGGATGAACGTTCTGTTAGGCTTTATCTCTAGCAAAATTGGCATTGTTGGCGGAGGGTTCTTCTCAGCAAGTTGCTGCGGCCTTTCCTGTGTCAAATTTAGAGGTAGGAAGTCTGCTCCTGATAATTGTTATTCATTTGTTTAATTTTATTTGTATATGCAATTCACTCTAAGATGTGTAAGATGCAGAACTTGAAGCTGAATCTGGCTCATCCTAAAATGAGCGGAGAGAAGAGTGTCCAAGAAGCGATCACTGAATTAGCAGCTATGATGGGAGAGAATGTCAAACTGAGGAGAGGTCTTGCAATGTCAAAAACTTCGCCTGGTGTCATTTCTACATACCTGCATTCAAGTCCTCAATCAGGTACTCTGATCTCGTACTCCCTCTTAAGGGTATGCATTATCATTTATCACTGTAAATGTATCGCGTATGGGGATTCTCTGTCATTGTCAAGTAAGCTAAGAAGATAGAGAATTATGTAGATGACATCGTATAATGAGCAGATGTGTTCTTAAAATTCTTGGACTTCTTGGTTGCCAGTTTGATTGTTTTGTTGGAAGATCACTTTTAAGGACCGAACATCATGCAACACTCAAGATTTTTGGGTCTGTTAAATTTTTTCAGGCTTGGGCCGTATTGCGGGAATTTTATGTCTGGAAGTGGAAGACCCACATGCTGACATCAGTGCCCTTCAGCGTGTTGGATCAGAATTAGCTATGCATGTGGTAGCATCTAAACCCTTATTTCTTTCAAAAGAACTCGTCTCCACTGAGGCATTAGAGAGTGAACGTGAAATTCTCAGATCTCAGGTACTTTTTATTTCCTGTTTGGACTCTGCTGTGAGGTATACGTTTTTACGGTTTGTAATGTTGAGTTTTCCATTATTTGAAGAAGCACATGTAACAAGAGTTGGTTTTATGCTTTGCCCTTGGCTATTATCCACATCAGGTTGCACAGGCCTAGACCTATTCTACTGATTACTAATTAGTACAATTCCCACCTAGCATTGGCAAAAATCCGTCCGTCCGACCCGATTATCCGAATTTGTCCGACCTGAGAAAAACCGGGTCTAGTCACAAAATTTTATTCAGACCAATGATCATGTCCGAATTGAAATTTGTTCGGGTTTGAGTTTGAAAATTTGGGTCCGGGTTGTCTGAATTTTTTGACCTTCGGGTTTAGGAAAAGTTGGACATTCAGATTTCAGACAATTGGGTCTGGATACTTAGACGATTGGGTTTAGGAATAATTTTTTGGTCTAAAATCTCCTAAACTTTGGGTCAAAAATTAGGACAATTGAGTTTGGGCATCAAAGGTTTGGGTTCGGGTTTTGGTCATATACATAATTTGGGTTGAATTTCCAAAAGTTCAAATAAGAAATTTAGGCATTCGGGTTTAGACTTCGGACATTTGAGTTCGGGTCCGGTCACGATGTCCGAGTTATGTTTTTATCTAAATGTCAATTCTAACCAAACCTGAATTGGCCCGGACCTGTATTGTGCCAGTGCTACTCCCACCTAACTTAGTAACACTTTAAGCCTCCTATCAGAGTTACTTTAAAGTGATGGATGTTTAAAGGATCCTTGGTTGCGGTTAGAATGGGTCTAAGAGGTGCCTTGAAATAAAGGCTATTATGCATGGTATTTTGGATTTTTTAAAAAATGTCTTAAAATACCAAATGATGACTAGAGGGTGTTTTCTGCCCATTTCAGATAGTTTAGAGTGTTTCTATGGTGTTTTCTGCTCATCAAATTTCCATGGTGTTTTCTGCCCATTTCAGATAGTTTAGAGTGTTTCAATGGCCACCATCATGCATATTTCTGCCTGGTGTCAGAAGCATGCTTCAAAGTCTAAAACATGGTGCCAATGAATCCATTAGGTTCACTGTTATCGTTCAAACGGATATCTAGAGTGTCCTAAATGGTTTTCGAGGTAAAATGGACGCAGCCTCTTATGACCACAAATTGAAGGCCATTTTCTGCAGCATGTTCTGTATATTTTTTATACCAAGAAGATATCTAATGGTGTCTATGTGCCACTGACACTTCAAAATGGTTACATTAGTTTAAGTGCATTCTAGATTTCTTAGAGGATATTATATGTCAAGTTAATCCCCATTTTGTGGCCTACAATATCAATCAGATGGTGCAATGAAAATGGCTCATTGAAAGTCTTCAGAGAATATTTAGAACTTCCAAATAGGTTTCAACGTAGAATGGTTGGAGGCTTAGAGTCTATTGGGATGCCAGAATGAAGACTATTTTATAGTTTTTGGGATTTAATGGAAAAAGTTTGGGAAATGCCATCTACATGCTCCTACTATGTACTCAAAAAGTTTTATGCTATTTTAGGACCATCCTGTAGTGTCTTCAACGTATTTCATTTCATAGGAATATTTGGCATGTTATTGTGTATTCTGTGATCACATTTTAAAATCTACAACATGGCTCGATGACTTCAATATGCTCATTGAAGTTGTTTAGAGGAATATCTAAAACAAATTAAGATGATCCCTTGGAATGCTGATCAAAACCAAAACCTCTGGAACATAAATTTCTTGAGAAGCCCACATGATTGGGAAGAAGAGAGTGTGCTAAATCTATTGGCTTTGCCGGGTAATATGAAGGTCGCTTTTGAGGGGGATGATGAGATTTTTTGGCCTCACAACTAAAGTGAGCAATTTACTCAAAAGTTACTGCAAAGTGATGTTGTCAGCTTGGTTTTCCCGTGGAGAAAGCTCCCACGAAAGCATGCTTTCTTTGCTTTGGCAGCCACCAAAAGAAATTCAATGGAGGGCATGCTTTAAAAGAGAAACTTTAAGTTGGCTAGTAGATGCCAAAGTGTTTTGTGGAGGAAGAGATGATTGACGACCTCCTTGTCCATAGTTGTTGGACCTCTAAATTGTGGCATTTGTCATTATCATTGATGGGGGTCAGTTGGGTGGAATTTTAAACTATAAGAGATGTTTTGGTGGCTTGGAGAGGAAGCTTCAAGTTGAGTTAGATCCTAAGAGTTTGGATGTTGACACTTTTGGCTATTTGGTGGAGCATCTAGAAGGAGATGAATTGTCTGATTTTTGAGGACAAGGCTAGGTCTTTTCTTGATTTCAAACCTTATTTCTTGAGAAGTTTGTATAATTGGAGTCAAGTTCTCAATCATGGTACCAAATTGTCCTTTTCGGATTTTTTCAGTATGATTATTGTTGAGAGCTTGAGGGCATGCTTTGTTTTGTGATTGCCTCCTCTTCTAGGTGGTTGACATCCCCTTGTGTCTTTTATACAATTTTTTGATTACTCAAAAACCCACCAAAAAAAAAAAACCATCTTAAGATGGTCAGCCATGCAATAGGGGCCTGGAATTGCAGGCGATTATGCAACGACATTTTAAAAAATAAAAATGTCGAGAAAGTCCTCATATGGTTACTATGTAGTTTTACTGCTATGTCAAAATGTTTTAGATTTATCTGAGGTCTATTCAGGATATTTTAAGACGTATTTGGTGTTGTATGCCACCTTAATGCCCGTCTTTGTGGCGTCTTAAAATCACCCTTCAAATCTATATATTGTTGCCAATGAACCCATTAAGGTTGTTGAAATATTGTTGGGGGACATCTAGATTATAAAACATCATAAAAGCTTTCTGATTTTGAGTGGCTAGAGCCTTTTGAGACACCCAAACTGAAGTCAATCGGCGTGGTTGGTGGAATTTTAAAACATATGTACGAGAAGTTGCTCAATCATAACCATTTAAGCCTGCAAGCACTGACATATTTAAAGGCATTTAGGACCATTCAAAAAGACCATTATATGCAACCGTAATTCTTGCTTTTTTCCCATGTTGAAATCATGTGCTGGAATCTACAAAAGGTAATAGTGAAGCTGTCGTGATCATTGGATTTTTTGAGTGAGATATTTAGAAGGTCTAAGGAGGTTTAGGAAGTAGCAATGGCATGGTTAGGCTCTCTTGGTATACCAAAACGAAGGTTATTTACACAGACGCTTTTTTTGGGAATGGTGTCAGAAGATTCATCAAATTGTGACTATATGCTAGTTTGGTCCCTTGAATTGTTTAGGGTTTTTGGGATCATTATAGACGGTTTAGGGTATATTATTCACTATCATAGGACTTGATTTTCTGGCATTTTAGAGTTTTGTTTCAACATATGCTGGATGGCGCGAAGGAAGCTATTGTGTATGTTGAAAATGTTTAGGGGTAAATTTAGGACATCGTAGAAGGGTTCAGAGTTGGAAAGATGAAATCCTCTTGAGTTTCCTAAAATGGTTTACATGGTTTCATGAGTTTCCTTTCTCCATTTTTTCTAAATGACCTTAAAAATATTTCAGGGCATGTAGGACTATTTTGCAAAGTTTAGAGACCATTCTATAATATATACTGCCATAACATCCATTTTTGTTGTTTTGGTATCACACTTCAAAATGTATGAGATGAAGAAATGAATTCATTACTCATTACTCATTAAATTGCTCAGAGAGAGATTTTGAATGTCTGACGAACTTTCAGAACTAGAATGGTTAAATTCTTGGTCTCAGGATCCATGGAAGAAGTGTATTATGGTACAAGATTTTGGGACAAAAAGTTTGACAATCTGGTAAATGGTGACTGTGTGTTCTTCTTCTTCTTCTTCTTCTTCTTCTTCTTCTTTTTTAAAGCTTCCATAGGTTTTTTTAGACTGTTTTAGGGGCCATTGCAGAGAGTTTTGAGAGTATCTTATATAGACTTATGCCATATAAGTCTGGCATTTTGAAATCTCGCTTTAAGATCTGCAAGAGGTGCCAATGAAGCCATTTACTCTTATTCATACTTCATATTTTAGATGATATTTTGAGCATCCTAATAGGACGATATCATGCAATTGGCACATGTTGACTATGTGATTCTTTCTGTCCTCTCAAAATATTTTATGGTGTCAAGAACTACTATAGAAAATTCAGAGTGTATTTTGGATCATGCCAATGCTGCATTGTGGCATTTGCGGATGATGTTTCAAAATCTTAAAAATGATGCCAATGCTGCAATTACGCTTACTGTAAGTTGTTTATAGATGTGTTGAATGTCTTGTCTTGGGATATTTAGTTAGTAGTGTTAAGACACTTTCGAGACCATTCACGTGATATTTAGCTAAGAATGTCCAACTGGTTAAGTGGTGACCATGTGTTATCTATCCCCGTTAAAATGTTTTAAGGTTTTCAAAATCTATGTGACAGTTCATAGTGTACTGTATAATAATATAACGCCCATAATGATGCTCAAATTTTATGAGATGGTGCCATTGAAGTTGTTGGGCACTTTCAAAAATTGTTTAGGGGCAGCATCCTAAAAAATTTTAGAGGAATAGTGGAGTGAGCCTCTTGCCCAAAATGAGTACTTTTAGATGCACTTTTTGGCATTTTTGCGAATTCAAACTTTTTTTTGGTTGTCAATTGTCATACTCAACAAATGAGATTTGACTTTCAATATCTGCGAATTATTTACACGATTAACCCCCCCCCGGGGTTATGTGGGAATAGAAGAGCAAGGAAACTTCTGCTTTTAACTGAGTCCTTACATGAACTTACATATGTTTATTTTGTTATGTCATTGCTAACCTTAGCAAAGGGATGCTGATGCAATCGGTGTCCCAGTTGTGCTGTATTTAATTTGTGATGCTGCATTTCCTTAATGCAGGCAGAAGCATCCGGGAAACCAAAGATGGCCATAGATAAAATGGTAGAAGGCCGTTTGAGAAAATACTTCGAGGAAGTGGTTTTCATGGAGCAAAAGTATGTTGTGGATGATTCCAAGAGTGTAAAGGTCAGTAAAATGGGATATGTTTCCTTCGGGGTTCCTGTATTTTCATGGTCAATTTGATATTCTGTATAAGCCTATGGCGAGAATGCACGCAAGTGCATTTACATGCAGGGGCTCATATGTAAGTGTCATGGTTATTGTTTGTCTTCTGCAGGCGGTTCTGGATGATCTGTCCAAGGAAGTTGGTTCCCCCGTGAAGATTGGTAATTATGTCAGGTTGGAAGTTGGTGAGGGGATTGACAGGTAAGAAGTCATTAGCATCTTATTTCTTTCTCTTGTTTTTGCTACTGATATCGATACAGTTTCTTTGTCCTTATTGAAAAGGTTTTGTGCTTTCATGTTGTGTTATACTTTCCGTTTTAGGCATGGGGGAAAGATATATTTCCTTTACCTAATTGAAAGACTAGGTTTAAGAAATATTTTGTCTGTAATAAAAAATTCTTGTAATCTGAAAGCTTTCTTTGATAAGGAAAAATGTATAGTAAATAAAAGGATCAATGGATGGATACTAGGAAAGCATCCTACAAGAGATTATATACAACCAAAATGCAAGCTATCCACAAAGTCGACCACCTCAAATTCTCAAAAGATGAGGGCAAAAATTTCCCTTGTCCCAAAAATAAAGAGTCTTGATGAAATTGTCTTTTAAGCGCTGAAGGGAAGTTTCTTTTTCCCTCAAAGACCCTTTGGTTTCTTTCTCTCCAAAAGCTCCCAAAAATCACATGAGGAAAAGCTAGGGCCTTGTTCTTGTTAGCTTTCCTACCAAAATAGCCCTCCCAAGCCAAATGATGGTTCGTAATGGAGTCGAAAGAGACCCAACGCATGCCTGAGCAACTAAAGGGAAGCTCTCAGAGTGCACTAGCAAACTAGCAATGAAGCAACAAGTGATCCACCGATTCCAGCTCCCCCTTGCACATACAACATCTATTCACCAAGATCTTTCCACTTTTTTGCAAATTACCATTGGTCAAAATCTTCCCATGTGATGCCTCCTTCAAAAAGATCATGTAATGGTGGAAAATTCAAATGCAGGAGCTTCAAATGATATGATTTGACCGTGAAGTCTCCTTTAGAATCTAAATCCCATCTCACGATATCATGTGGAGAGTTGACATCATTAAGCTTGCTGAAAAAGCTAACAATAGTGCCATCTTCAACAAACCCGTCCCGAGCAAAAACCGGGGACCAAAAAATTGGTGTCAGATGCGCGCTCCCAATAATCAGCAATGGAGGCATCCCTGTCCACCACTAGAACAAAAAGAGTAGGGAAAGGCTCTCTCAAAGGGGCTTCAGGATACCATCTATCATGCCAAAAAAGATGGAAGAGCCATCGCTGGCCACAAAGGACAAGAATGGGGGAATCTCTCCCAGCCGTTTGATATAAATCTCCAAAGGCTATGCACATAAGAGCCAATAGGAGGAATATGAAAATTTTTCCCAGGAGTAGGACCGGTCCCCGGTTTTTTTGCTTAGATAGGACAAGTTTATAATTCACAGCCATCTACCAAACGACCTCACTCTCTTTTTCTTTAATTGTTGGTATTCTATAATCTCCTTTGTTTTCTTCCCTTGGTTTTGAAGTTGGAGAGGACACCCCCCCCCAACAAACCAAAAAAATAGTATGGTGTTTGATTACTCAAGGCATCTAGGCACATATCAAATACGCTTTCTTAGACACTTAATTTGCCCCTATGTGCAACGGGGCTTACGAATTTGCCTAAGATGCGAGGAACCTAGTGGTTCTATTTGCGTTCTGTGCTAATAAGATAGACCTCCAAGAGCATCCCCATTGGAGGGCGGAAAAATTGTGGTCATACTCTTCTCGTTTTGATTTTCCAATGTGAGTTTAGTGTTAGCTTGGTCTTGTAACGATCCTAAAGAATACAGAGGAAGAGAAATGCTTATTGAAAGACTCATTAGTGCATCTTCATTGGAGAAATGATATCAGGTTTTAGGAGAGAGAAAAGTAGGAAAGAGGGAAAAAAAGAAAAAAACAATGGGGGTCAAAGAGGAGAAAAGCTGCGAGTCTTCAACATGCCCTCTTTCTTCCTTGGGAAGGAGTGAGGAAGAAGAGAGAAGTGAGGCTTCCGCTAGCTGGAAGTTAGGTTTATCTAGCGAACTCCTTTGATGTTGGTGATGATGGTGGCTCTGTGGTGGCAGATGTGGTGGGTTGTGGGCTGAGGCTAAGTCTTAGGCATGGTGGTCTTAGGGAGTGATGCAGTGATCTGTGTGCTTTGTGCCCCCTGTTTATTCTTGTTCGGGGTCCCTACTCCATGCCAAGGGGAATTGACATAAAAAGAGAGCAAAAATGCTGTTCTATATATCCTGATCCAAACCATTGATGCTCATAAATTAACACTTTGAGGGTCCTAGACAATAGGTCTGGATGTTTCTTAATTAAATAGTGTCCCTCACAGACAGTTTACTGCTCATGTGGATCTTTCCGAGGGCAAAACAAAGAATACCCAATACCCAGTGTTGCTCAGTCATGCCCATCCTGGTGTCTTAACATGGGAGTTGGGTTCGTGCTTGACTATTATCTGAAATTGTGTGCTCTTAGATGACGGTTTAGTTCCCATAGCATTGTCTGAAGGTCAAGTGTCCAAAATGGGTATTTGAGGTGAAATGAAATGTCTGAGTGCGAAGGCAATAGCAGTTCTGATGCCTTTACTTATCCTTGGATAGCGTGATGAATCATCTGACTCTTCCTTCCCCCTTATCTATCTACTTCTACCTCACAACATGGGTTGAACCTGGTATTTGTTAGTTGGGTTTTCTTGCACGGTCTTACCATTTCGTTGATTTTTCCATCATGACTGCAGGATAGAAGAATCTGAACCAGTTGCTCAAGCAGCTTAGAAATAGTAGCTTATGGGGTACAAACAATTGGGACTTTGTTGGAGAGGTTTTTCTACTGCTGTACTGTTTTGTATCTATGTATCTCTGGAGCTGATTTTTGCCGAGTGCACCATCACTAGTAATAAAGCTTCTTTTTTGACTGAATAAACATGCACTCAGGTATGAGTGCAGAATCCTCAATATTTGTATTTTTTTTTTTGGTTGGGTTTGGTGATTATTGATTATTGTCGATGATACCCACCATAATCTCCTTATTTCATTTGTTCTTACAATGAACATGAAATTTGCACAACAATTAACATGAAATTTGCACAAATGTTGGAGTCAATGGTGCAGCAGAAGTACTGATCCTAACAAAACTTAGGGCAGTGAGGCTACTGAAGATGATGTGATGGGGGTGCCAAAAGTTTGTCCGCTCTTACTCAAACCACAATGGTATGTCTATCCGACCTGTGGGAAGCAGGTGCAAGTACAAACAAGTCCCACGACTCCCACTAAATCTTTTTTTTTTTTTTTTTTGAGGTTTTCTCATGAACAAACCTAATCCTTCCTTTTTCCACTTAGTAGTTACTAGTCACAGCAAGCTCATATTTATAACTGGAAAAAGAATGCATAAAGATGATAAGATTATTATTTATTGGTTGTGTGGATGCTAATTAATTGACTGACGACTTACCTTAGTTTTTTTTAAAATTTATTATTATTTAGTGAACGTTTATTTCAACTTATAAGAAGTATTTATTAGTGTTTATTGTTGAATCATGCTGAGCGGTTGAAAAAATTATAATTATATATTTTTAATAAGTATTTAATAGTGTTTTGATCAATTGTGTTGAATTGTGCTAAAAGTCATGGAATGTTGATGATCAGTAGTATTTATAATAAGTTGAAAAGAACACACCCTTAATTGGTTAGTAAAGATTTTAGTTTAATTTGTATCTATATCAATATCTACACCTATCTTTAGTTTATACAGTGTCTATCAATGTATACACTTATCTCTCTCTCTATATATTATATTATATTGTTTTTTTTAAAAAAAAAAAATCGTTTGTGGGCTGTAGCCTGTAAGCGAACAAGGGGAGGGGGGATTAGCAGCCAAGACATGAATATAAGAATTACTGTTTTTTGAAAAAAGAAATTCTCATCCTCTATCCAAGACATAATGGCGATAATACTATGAAAATAGCCTCTTAATCAAAGTGTTCAAATTTATCCATCTCAGAAAGGAGTATATGCCCCCTTTTTTTTTTTTTTCCCTAATCTTAAATGTAAGATTTACTGATTTTTTTTTTCTGTTACGAATTTTATTATTTTCTAATTAGTGGATCTATCTTATGGAGCTTGTCCTAGATAAGAGTGTTTTGTCTAAAAAAATTACAAAGGCCTAATAAAATGGTTTTTTAACAAAAAGAAAGAAGACGGGGTTGATGGAAATAATTTGTAAAATTGTCCTTTTTTTTTTCACTAGTTAGTTGTCAAAGGCATAAAAAATATTAGTAGACATCTCACATGCATCAAAGTCTAGTTAGAAAGTAATCAAATCGAACTAGGAAAAGACCACTTGAGCGGTAAAAAAGAAAGAAAGAAAATGGCCGAAGTACCAAACAAATACAACAAAATATAATCTTTTAACAAACTAGTGTCCATTGGTAATTCTGTATTCGGTAACTCAACTTCGCAACCTTGAAGTCTTTTTCATATTTGATCTTATGCATTTGTGGCCGTGACCCAGCTCACAACGCACTCATAGATGCATCGCTCAACATCAATGAGTAATTGTTGTCCAAATTATCAACAGTGCAAATTTGAAGCCCTTATCTTCTTAGCTGTTCCCAAAATCCTTTAAAACCTTTAAAACAGACTGCTATGAAAAAATGCACCTCACAACTACACATATGAGACTCATTAATCTTTGAAACAATAAGGGAGTGAACATCGTTTGTATATCATTATTGTTATCAACGCTACAAAAAAAGTATCAACAGCTCAACTTATCCTCTGCACGACTCCCTTGAGAACCTGTAAGTCAATACCATCTAATTAATTTGAATCAAATTAAACCCAAACATGACAGAATTTTTACCTAAAATAGATTTCTCCAAAAAGGTGGGATTACATCCCATAGCAAGTGCAATAGGTACTGCAAATGAAACAGGAACCGCACAAGCAATTGGGGCCATTGGATCATGACCTGTCCGAAGTGACAGAGAATATGATCAAAATTGAATTTAATTTGGGGCGAGATTTGATCTGATTTGATTTGATTCGGGGGCCAGCCTAGCCAATGGCTGCGTGGTCTCATGGGCATTGTTTTTATTCCACACATTCTGGGATTAGGAACTTGCACTTGCAGATCTTTTTTGCACCCAAAAAATCCTTGTCTCTCAGTCTTCTCATCATTAATAAAAGAGTCCAGTTATAGTAATGGTTATTATATGACAGTCATCATAATTTCTTATATTTAGAGCGTATATTTGGAATAAATTCCTATCCGTTGATTTTATTTTCATTTTTGAATATTAAAAAATATATTATAAAAATCATTGCCGTGCCTATTTCATTGCCGTTGCCCCCGGTTCGAATCTTATTATCTACGTTTTTAAGGAATGCGGAGGGTCAATATTTAACAAATCTATATTATTCTTTTTTTTGAAATAGAATGTCCGCGTTTTTTTGATATTCTGCTTTCTTTTTTGAAACGAAATATTTACAATATATATTTTAATATTCAAAAACAAAAATAAAATCAACGGTTAAGATCAATTTATTCCAAATGGACGCTCTAAATTTAATAACTTGTGGTGGTTGCCATATGGTGACGGCCCCTATAAATTTTTGCTTAATAAAAAGGGTGTTTTATGACTTCTTGGCTCTTGCCTACTTCCT
>NCQV01025421.1:0-13854 GCA_002740545.1 Lophocereus schottii | reverse complement strand
TGAGTTGTGGCAAATTCAAGTGGTGTTTTATGTTTTCTATCTTCTCCTTTGGAGTGATTCCTCGGTTAAGACAAGAGAATTAGCCCAAGATCAAGTCATTGAGTGGCTCCGTGAAGGATTATCCCAATTACAAGATCTTGTTCTATCCTTTTTCTTGTGCGGTGAAGATCTTCTTCCATCTCATCCATCTTTCATTTCTCTTTTCACTTTGGTTTGTTTTGAGTTTGAGTTCGATTTGATCACTTTCCACCCCACACATACATCGCCAATGGCAAACACTTATTCACTATCCTTTGTTTTGTTGTTTGTTGAGTTTTTCTCCTTTTTTTTCTTGCTTTTTTGTTTACAAGATTTTTCTCTTTTTTTCCCTTTTTTTTCTTAGTTTGGAAAATGAAATAAGAATTCAAATTATGGAAAGGCATAGGACCACTAACTATTAACTCATAGTCCAATACATATATATACCCAACCCAAATAAGAGGGAGATAGAACTGAATGCTCAATTTCATCAACTCCTCCATAAAATAACATAATAAGGTCACCTTAAACTCAATTACACCCAAAAACACCCACTATATAGATGAAGTGATGCGCCATAGACTTAGCTTAAAGGCTAGAGAACATGTGTTTTGCTAAGGATTAAGACCATCATGCCTAGCAAAAGCATCATTGGAGGAGTTGTAATATGGAAGAATCACACACATGAAAGAACACGAGACTAAATATAATGAGTAGTCCAACAAAGGCTCAAAGTCTCATGGGATACCTTCTAAAATCTCAATTAGCTCATAAAATGACTATCATATACTAACGTAAGTGCTAAAGACTCTACAGGGCAACATAGTTCTCAATGAAGATAAGGGTCAAAACAAGAAATATCTACAAACCTTCAAAAATTTCACACTAAAAAAGATTATACATCAAACGTTACTCAAGCTCATAAAAACCATCATGCCTAGCAAAAGCATCATTGGAGGTATCTCAATCCAATCCATACCATCCCTACATAGAACCCTGTAGGCAAACCTAATATGTGACACTTCATTGCAAAAGAAAGAAAACCTAAACCTGCATGCTCTAACTAGTTTGCAAACTAAAGACTAAAATTGACAACATAAAACTATCCTTCCCTTATGCTTGGATAAGGCATTATTATTCAAACTAAAGAACGTAAGAGAAACGAAAAGGAAAACTAAAGAGAACAATCTCACCAAGTTTGCGAACTAAAAACCAAAATTGAAAACATAAAACTATCCTTCCCTCATGCCTAGCAAAAGCATCATTGGATGGATCTCAACTACAATGCAACACATCATTGCAAAAGAAAGGAAACCTCAACCTACATGCTCTTACTATTTTGCAAACTAAAAATGAAAAATGAAAACATGAAACTACCCTTCCCCATGCTTGGATAAAGTATTATGATTTAAACTAAAGAAAGTAAAAGAAATGGGAGGAAAAATAAAAGTGAGTAATCTCATTAGGTTAGGTACTGGATGCACCTAAGCCAAGGCCGCTTATTAAATGGGGCACATGGAGGATCAGCCACTCCATCATAACTTCAAAACAAAACTTACAAAATCAGACGTAGTCAATGCTATAAAAGCTTGTCAAACACCACAACATAGAGATCACAAACTTTGCTATAAGAGAGCATGATGATGAAGATAACAAAGAAAGTTAGTGCTCTTTAATATCCCAAATGCGATAGAAAAATCAAAAGAGAAGTTAAAGAAAGTATTCCACATGATTTTTCCTAGCGCATCCACTAGGTGCTTATAATATGGGTTAAGGGGGAGTTATACCCTCTGAAATACCTGAGGACATTATCAACATTCTCACCAAGCATAGTAAACATGATAATGAACATAACAAAGAAAGTTATCGCTCCTTAATGTGCCAAATGCCATAGAAAAATAAAACGAAAAATCAAAGAAAGTATTCCACACGATTTTTCTAGGCACATCCACTAAATACATGTAATATGGGTCAATGGGGGTGTCATACCCTCTAAAATAACCTAAGGACATAAAATTATCAACATACCAAGCATAGTAAACTTGTTGTCCTTGTAGTCCAAATCAATATTAGCATCATGAATCATAGGATGTCCAACGGATTCAACAACGCAATACTCGGGGGAAGAAGAGGGTAAGGGACAAAGAAGGGAAGCATGTGAATGATCAAGTGGATTAGGCAGAACACAATCATCAAAATCAAGGCTACGAAAGGCCTTATGCATAAATACATCATGTGAACCCTCCAAAGAGTCTCAACTAGATCATGCACCTTATCAAAAGTATCTTCTAACTCAAAACATGCATCAACGACACTAAACTTAGCAACTCCCCTAAAACGCTCACCCGCCTCGAGCCCCGTGCACTGAGCTAAAGGAAAGGTTGAATCAGGTAAGGCCCAGACAACATTAGTACTGCCCACAGGTGATGCAAAGTCAGGTTGAGCATATCATGCATTGTGAGGACACATATTAGTATCATTGTTAGAAGTATTGCACAAGTCACACCAAAAAGGGCATAATAAGATGTAGCATAGAATGCATCAAGGATCAGGAAATGAATATTCAGAAATGAGACTAGCCTTCTCAAATTTAAATGAATCCTAGGCACTCCACTTAAGCAAATATCATGCCTCATCAACATTTTTAGCAAGAAAATCCTAATACTTTAGCTTGAATTTTACTATTCACATCCTCATCAACAATGTCCAAAATTTTTCATCTACCCACACAATAACCATATCGAGCATTAAATGCATACAAACGCTTAAAATATCTCCAAAATAATTCATGCTCGAATAGCAAAAACTGAAAAATTGCCATTGTTTTTTCTCAATTTTAATTTTATATTTTTAAATTTGAAAATCTTTTGGTTTTATTTCCAAATAAAGACAAAGTGTCTAAAACAAGTAAGAAATTGATCAAGTTTCCTGCTACAAATTAACGTTTAAGATTTAATATAATAAACCCAACAAATGCAGAACACTTTTAGATCAAAACAAGAATTGATTCAATCACAACAATTTGACTCAATCCCAAGATTAACAATCCAAAACATAACATAAAAATAAATAATAATCTAAAAGCATAAAAATTTAACGAGAAATGAGAAGAGAAGGGAGCAGAATTGCTAAACCGATATGGCCTCTCTCTAAATCTAAATCCTAATCTAATTGATGAAATGAGGCTGAAAGCAACCCTTTTATCTCGAATATTTTTGCAGCCAAAACTTAAAAACTGCCCGAAGGCGAACAGTCGCAAAGAAAATATGTAGCCATGGGGAAGAAGGGGCCACTACGGGTCATGGGTACCACCATGGATAGACCGTGGTGCCCACTAGTCACGTCGATTCTTCTCTTTTGTTTAGCTGCTTCTCTTAGAACTTTCTAGGTCGTGGCGTTGACCACAGGTAGTCCATATTGAGCGTCTTCGAGCCTCTTTTGCTATCTACTTTGATCCATAAGGCCTCAAAATCTTCATTCTACTCACATAACTTGGCTTACAAAGTCAAAATCTACAAAAACTCTCAAAACAAATGAAACTAAGCGTAATAGTAGAAATGGGGGTATAAATTATACAATTAAGCATATAAATCCCCTAAAACAACTCCTAAACACTCATAAAATCTTATACAAATATGACATTCATCAATGTGCTAGAGGATCGTCTCGAGGAGAGGTTTGATGTCACTTAGGTTAGTAACTAGGCCATAAACCAACATAACTAGGGACATCATGATTTAGCTTAAGACTCAAGTAGATTTCATCCTTTAGCCCCCCCTCCAAATCTCCTCTCCAGCTCTCAAAATTTTTTATGTGGACATGTAGTGGCTTTCGGGCATTCATAAGATATGAACATATCTCAGATCTAGGTCGATTGCTCTACCATTTTCTTAGTCTTTCACGACCAAAGGTGTTGATATGACATATCTCAAGGTTAGACATGTTTGTCAGCTTAGCCAACCCTTTATAATTTGAACGGAATTATTGCTCTCAATTAGCCCCTTCTGCTTTCGAAGGGAGGGTGAGTTCAGTGGCAAGGTCGATCACTTTATCACTCCCTAACGTCTTTCTCAGCTATCGCGAGAATTTTGGGATATGTTCTAACTTTGAACATTAGTTAGACTAGTTGATCCTTACATCAACATATTCTGAACATTAGTTGAGTTTTATCATTAAGTTTTTAGTCATGTTTTCGATTTTGGAGCTCTGGCTTTTTCCAGATCATCCTAAAAATATAAAATTCAACATGATTAATTTTGAAACATATGAATAAATTTAACAATCTATGTTGCTATTGCCCTTAAAACTTGAGGGTAAATAAACAAAAGCTAGACAGGAAGAAACTAACATTTCATTAAACTACATAAGTGATAAAATCATGAGTCAGCTAAACATAAAATTAATATATTACGTAGAAACAGGCCTTTTTGAGACTCACATACTACCTGGACCACTGCTTCCCTACATCATATGTAGTGTCTTCTCAAGTTATCATTCTTTGAAGTCCTTGATGCATTATCTCCCTTGAGTGCGATGAGTCTAAATGTTTTGGCATGCACATCTTCAATAATAATATATGGACCTCCCAAGTTATAGGTGAGTTATCCTTAAGTTGCCCCTTTCCTGGTAACTTCCACCATGCTTATAACTAAATCCCTTTTCTTTAAGGCTCACTCTTTGGCATTAGTGTTGTAGAACTAAGTCATCTTGATTTTGGATATAGAAGTAAGAATCACGTCTTACCACAAGCAATAGATCAGTCACCTACCTTAGTGCCTACGTTTTGAGTTCTTCTTGGAAAATGGTTAGCCTATGAGTATAATAACAACTTCAACCTAAAAACACAACTTTGGAGCCGTAAACAAGCATGAGAGGAGTTTTATCATTGGCACAGTTCTTAGTTGTCCCAAGGGACTAAGTATGGTCCGGTGTCGTCTAACCAAACTATCATAGTCACGTCCAATTTTCTCTTCAGTCCATAGAAGATTGGCTTATTGGTGGACTAGGTTTGCCTGTTTGTTTGAGGCCTAGCAACAACTACTCTTTTAGTGATATATAGAAGATTTACTTATTGGTGGAGTGGGCTTGCTCATTAAAGATTTGGTTAGCATAGGATTCTCAAACTTTATCAGTGTTAAATTGGCAACCATTATACCATAGCCCGAGCGACCTTTAACCTGGAGATGATTTTCATCTATATGAACTTCCAGAGTTCTCTTTTGGTGATTGATGGAATAGCTTTAACTTCTATCTAGTTAGTGAAATGCTCAACAGCAATAAAAAGGAACTTGTATTGCCTTGTTTCCTTTGGGAAAGGATGAACTATATCCATGCCTCACTTTTCAATGGACAATAGCGAATGCATGATCATTAGGCAAGTGGGCAATTGCTAGGCATGGGTGAACCTTTGGCACATGTTGTACTTTTCATCATTTCTATGGCATTCGATTATAGTATTGGTCGATATGGTCTAGTTCTTAATGCCGTTATGGCCAGACCTTGAACTCAAATGCATGATCTACATTCCCCTTTATGTATCTCTTCAAGTATTCTATTTCCATTGTGATAGTAGTGTACAGCAGAAAAAAGAAGACCCCTTCATAGTGGACCGCTTCATACAGTAAAAATCATTTAGATATCTTCTTAATGCAATCAGTTTCTTTCAGGCCTTACGGTAGGATTTCATCGTGCATGCACCCTATGAGAGGATCCATCCATGTTCCACTCTTATAATTCCATGCTGACTCTTTTAGATCAATTGTCCTTTCATGTAACACTTCCTAATAAATATTTTTCGAATATCCATATGGAGAAAAGCAGATCGAGCTTGCCGATTTTCTAAGTAGGGTATGTGCTTAATCTCAAACGTCTTGACTACGATGGACCTTTCCTACACCTTCATTGAGTATTTTGTAAGTGCTCAATCTTAAACTCATTTCAACATTCTTTTGAAGCTTTCATATTGCTCTAAAGTGTTTTCTAAGTGCTATTCATGAGCAAAATGATGTACTGAGCCTTAAAGTAGGGAAGTAGCTTTCAACTTGTGATCAAAAGAGCATAAATGAGCTTCCCAATAAGTGGGCATCATTGCTCAGCTCCTACTAAGACATGGCATACATAATATACTGGGAGTTGTTGACCATCCAGTTTTGCCGATAGTACCGTACTTAGAGCATAGTTAAGAATTCACTTGTACAGCAAAATTGATTCCCTAATGTTTGGGCTTATCATCTAAGGGAATCTTCCTATGTATTCCTTGAGACTTTAAAAAGCTTATTCGCCAGTTTATCCCATCCAAATTACTCTTTTCTTTTTTGCTTTAGCACCTTGAAGAAGTAGTGCACTTATGCACCAATCTCGACATAAACCTCCCCAACATCAGTGTCCATCCGATCAACTTTTATACTTCTTTTACCATAGTTAAAAATTTTATGTCTAGTACAACCTTGATTTCATTGGCATTTCCCTCAATTCCTCTTTGACTGATCATGTAGCCTAAGAATTTTCCAGATGTAACTCATAAGGTGCATTTCGTTGGGTTGAGTTTAATATAATGCCTAAATCCCTTAAATGTTTATTCCTAGTTTCTTATATAGTCCACTTCCTTCACACTCTTTATGATCTTGTCGTCAACATAGATCTGCACGGTTTTGCCTATGAGTGACATATAAAATTTGCTCACAAGTAGCTGGTGTGTGGCACTGTCATTTTTAGGCAAAACAGCATCACATTGTAGCAGAAGAAACCGATGTCAATGATGAAAGTTATTTTCTGTTAATCCTCCTTTGACAAAGGGATTTGGTGGTATCATAGAAATGCATCCATGAAGCTTAGAAGCTCATGATCAGCTGTGGAGTCTACCACGTTGCTTATCTTTATGAGTGGGTAACTATCTTTAGGACATTCTTTATCTAGGTCTGTGAAGTCGAGACACATCTCCTTGTCTCATTCGGTTTCTTGATTGAGATAGCATTCAACACGAAATTGTGATATCAAAATTCCCTCACGGATCATGTTTCTAAGAGCTTTTGAACTTCAGCTATTATAGTTGCACTCCTCTTCCTCTACAAGTGCTTCTATTTTTGAAGTACTAGTTTGTGGCTAGGATCTATACTCAGGTTGCATTCTATTACCTTAAAAGCTTTTTGTGGCATTCCGAAGGTCCAAATACAAATGCATTTTTGAAGTGTCTAAGGAGTATGATGATCATGACATCACTTATCATAAGATCTATCTCTTTTCCATGTTAGATGGCCTATTCTGGCCATGAAGTGTTGACAAGAATGAGAACTACTTCATTAGTTATTGAAGAGAATGAGAACTACTTCATTAGTTCTAGACAAACTCTTCCATGATCTTCAATTGTGGTGGACAGCACTACCGTCGTATTTGTGGCCACTATTTCCTAACTCTGGGGGGTACTCTTATCTATTCTACAAGTACTTGAAGCCAATATAGTAGCCTCCTCTTGCCATTTTCTGATCTCCATTGAGTTTTCCCTCTATGCTATTGTCCAACTCGAATTGCATGACTAGGAGGTAACATTCTAGCACCACTTTGATGACACTAAGGGTAGGACCTTTAAGGATGACACTATATGGCAGTGCAATATTCACAACTAAGAAGCCTCCTTCAATTATTTGAGAACTTTCCTTTTCTGCTACTCAAACTGGTAATTTCTTAGTTATTAGTGGGTACATTGCTTGTCCATCAAATTCTATGATTAGGGTTTCTATAGCCTTTAAGTAAAATTTCATTATATTCGAACTTTATAAGGTAACCTACAGTGACGATAGCCATGAAACTTCCCATATCCACAGGATTCGTCAAACCAATATGGTTACGGTCTTGAGTTGTATCAGCAAGACATCATTGTTGGGGATATGCAATGGATGCGTGTCCCTGGGACCAAACGTCATGATTAGTCCTATGAGTGACTTCCATTCCTTAGTGGCCATTACTTAGCTAACCATGTAGATTTGAGCTTTCCTCTATCCAGCAATCAGATCCTTGTTTTCAATCCTTCTAACTATGGTTGTTATCACTTCTATGTCCCGATGAGCATCATTCTCTTTCTTTTCCTTGGGTTTCTAATGAGCGCGATCATCTCCCATTCCTAGCCTTAAAAGCCGCTAAGTTTCCCTTTATCAACTAGTTCATTTAGGGCCTTCTCCACTGTATGACATTTAAAGGTATTGTGCACATAGTCTTCACGGTATTCAAAATACTTGTTCGCATTTTTGAAATGTGCTTTAATTTTAATGGGTCAAGATCTTCTCAGCATAGGCCTTTAATATCCATTAAGATGTTTCTTTAACTAGTGTGGAATAGCATTCATCTATCTCCTGCTTCCTCAAAAGTCTATTAGATCAGGGAGTATCCTTATCCTCCCCTCCCTCTTTCAATCATCGTGTCAAGTGAAATGATCTATGATACATATCTTCATGGCTTATGTATATTCCTGAGCATGCTGCAAAGCCTTAGCCAAAGGTTATCATCTTACTTTTCACACGGAAGAACTTAAATATTCTTCGGAGTAGTCCATTAAGGTTGTGCACTATCCTAACATGTAGATTAGGGATTACGATGACCTGTTGGTTGAACCTCAACACATAATCATTCAAGTCTGCACTTTTCTTTGCCGAAGCTTGATAGGATGGATTCTAGATCTACTTTCTCTTTAACTCACAATGCAGTGGGCACTGAGTAGTTTGGCGAGTTATAGCAATGAGGTGACGTTGCTGTTAGGAAGGCCATTGAACCACTTCTGAGTAATTCTTCTCAATATGGTAGAGAAGCATCTGTAGCGAACTGCACCATCCACATGCTAGATGAATATGTGTGCCTTGCAGACATCTAGCTTGTGATGCTGTAGAAATTCTAATTTGTTTTTTTTTTCATCCAACCTTTATTCTCTTTAATACAATAAAACAATTAGTTGAGCATCACTACCATATTTTATTAGTAAATATAAGGCAGAAAGGGGCTCTATTGTTATAACAAAAACATAATCCAGACTCCACAAAATCAATTTTCAAATGATCAAACTTAATTAAACTTTGCAATCTAACATCTATTCCATTCTAATAGGAAACTCTAACTTAATCTTCCAAGTTAGTGTCACTCGGATTCCTTCCCTATGTGCCCCATTAGTATCCGAAAACAGTACATTTTGGCTAGTGAGATAGGGCTCCGTAACTGCCAGTTCTAATAATAAAGCATTAATTTTGTTCATTTGAAGCATTAAGGTGTGAAAGAGAAGTATTTGAGACAGTTCGAAATAAATTGGTTCCCAGCCATTTCAAGTTCTTTAAACTACTAATTTTTAACCATTATTCATAAACAACAAAGAAATAGAGTTCATTAATTAGTAAGCATCCCTCAAGAGGATCTCCTGGACTTTTGCCAAAGAACCTCATGGTTTGTCAATTCGGCAACCACTCTCTGGCATACAACCACCTATAATGGCACATACTAAAACAATCACATGCTTTAGGTTGGGGAGGCTATCCTGTCTCAACATGAGGTAAACTTGCCTTGATGTAGGGACGCATCCTCCCATAAACCTACCTTCATTAAGCCTAACTCATTGTAGCCAAAAATTCTATTAGCTCAGTAAGACCACTTTAATCATGAACCACTTAGTTGCAAATACTCAATCATACAAAATATTACACATTTAGAAATTCATAATAAAATCACATATTACAGTCCAAGTTTTACACATAAGATCCCCTTGGTACATAATGTATCATAAACAAATTTAAACACCCCAAAATACATAAAGAAGACCAATCTGTGGTAGTCAAGGCATAGAAATTACATCAGAAAGCATGAATACTAACGTGTTCACCTAAACAACAAAATCGTGTGCCATGATATAGGCCATGCTAACCACCAAGCAAGCCCTTAAGGTTACCGGTTCATCGCAAAAGCCCTAATTAATTAATTTAGAGTAGCTTAATAAATTTAAATGATTATTTCCTTCTTAAATGACATTTAAAAAACATTTAAATTACTTAGGGCTTAAATGCAGTTTCATATTAATTTTCTAACCAATGATGAATGCCATACTTTTATGAATTATTCGAGGGTTTGGGAGTCATTTTAATGGATTAGCATGCCTAATTGTATGATTTATGCCCCTATATTTTGTTGTTATGGAAATTTCACTTGTTTTGAAAGATTTTGCTAATTTTAACTTTATAAGCCCACGATTTATGAGTAGAAAGATGATTTTGAGGCCTTGTGTGTCAAAGATAGTAGCAAAAGAGGCACAAAAACACCCAACAGAGGCATACCATGGCTAGTGCCATAGTTCACGATGTTCTAGGAAAAGTAGTGAGTCGAATAAAGTGAGCAGCCAAACTAGTGGGCACTATGGCCTGGCTATTAAGGGGACCACGGTCAATGGGTCCCCTATGGTCAAACCATGATAGCCCCCTTCTCTCGTGGCTGCCAGCTTTCTTCGCATTTATACAGTTCTTGTGCATTTTGACAGTTTACTTGCCTCAATTTTTTCAATAAATACCTTGTCATTAGCCTTCTTAATCATTATATTCTACCATAATCCACCATTGAGTTAGGATTTAGACTTAGATTAGAGTAAGAGAGAGCGAATTAAAGTTGAGATTTTGTAAGGATTCCAACCCAGGTTTACAATGGGGGTTTAAGTGCATTGGGCTGAGAAACTCCCCTCCCTTCTCTTCTCATTTCCTATCTTAGGATTTATGTTTTGTAAATGCAAGTGCTAGTTAATTTGTTAATATTCTGTTCATGTCTTTTGGAATTTTGGAATTTGTTAGATATTTATGCAAGTACTACTTGTGAGAAACTTGATCACTTTCTTGTAGGCATTGGGTATTGGTTGAAGTATTGAAATGGGAAATTGATATCTAGGATTTGACTTGATTTTGTAGAGTCTTGAAAAAGTTAGACCAATTGAGAAATCATAAAATTGATAATTGCATGGTTAATGAACCTAAACAAATTGGCAATTAGGAAATGGCAATTGGTCAGGTTTAGGTATTTTGTTTGACCTTGAAAGAGGGTTGTAATAATTTGACTATCAATTTTAAAACAACCAAGAGAGGAAGAAGTCTTTGAGTGTTATTTGGATTGGGTGATTGCCTGCTTGTTTTGTTTAATTCCTTGATTATCAATCCATTAGATTAGATAGTTTATTATTTTAATGTCAATCTCAAGTTTTGTTTTAGATAGTTTATTATTTTAATGTCAATCTCAAGTTTTGTTTTGCTTATTCTATCTTAAGGGAATATAGCCTAGTACATTAACTCAGTCCTTGCGGGAGATGACCTTGATTTTCTACAACATCACCATGTGCTTGCAACCCTACCAAGTTTTTTGGGCCATGGCCAGGGAACCAGTGTCAAATATTGGCCTTTTTTTTGATTGGTTCAACTAAGCATTTTGTGTTTCTTTGGGAAAAATGGAATAAATTTAACATTTAGAAATTTAGAGAAAAAACAATGGCAATTTTTCATTTTTCCCAAATCAAACATGAATTATTTTGAGGTATTTTAATTGTTTCAATATTTACTAATACTAAATATGGTATTTGTGTGGTAAATGAGAAATTTAAGATATTGTTAATGAGGGTGAATAGTAAAACTCGTATTCTTTTGGATTATTAGGGCTTTCATCATAAAAGTGTTGATAAGGCATGGTATTTGCTTGAGTAAATTGGCCGTGGTTGATTTGAATTTTTAAAAGGCTAGATCTTATTATGCCCTTTTTCGATGTGACATGTGTAATTCTTTTAACTGTGACATAAGGTCATGCCCTTATTATGCATGCTATTTATAACCTCATTTTGCATCACCCATAGATAATACTGATATTGTCATGACCTTACTTGATTCATCATTTCCTTTTACTAAGCGCATAGGGCTCAAGATGGGTGAGTCTTTTGGGTTTGTTGCTAGGTTTGATGCTGTTAATGTATGTTTACTTTTGATATGGTGGATGATCAAGGTAAGACTCCTTTGGAGGGGTCATGTGATGTTTTTCTACATGAGAAGTCTCCTAACCTTGGTTTTGATGATAGTGTTCTCCCTAATCCCCTTGATCATTCATATTCTTTCCCTCTTTATTCAACGCATCTCCTTCTGCAGAGTATTACATTGATGTGCCCATTGATAGTCTGATGATTTATGATGCTCCTATGGATTTAGGCCATGAGAACAACATTTTTAATATGCTTGGTGGGAGTTTGATGATTTGTGTACCCAAGTTACTTTAGAGGGTATGATCCTTCCATTTACCCTTATTGTGTATGCTTGAGGCTCCGTTTGATCCTTAGAAAATCTGGTGGAAACAAAAGTTTAAGTAAAAAATGTGAAGGGAAAAAAAAAGTAGAGAGAAAGTGAGTTTTTTCTGTTGTTTGGATTGAGAAAAAAAATACAAGAATTTGGACGATAAATTTGAATGTTGATGAATTATTTGAATCATGTTAATATCATCTAAGTCGTGCGAAGTTGGAGGGGCTCATGAATTCTTTTGGGAATGTTTCTCAAACTTTCCTCGTAATTTTATGAGGAAAATTTATCACTTGTTTGTAATGATTTTTCCATCTAATTTTCCTCCACTTTTTTTTTATGATTTTCTTTAAAGCAAACACAAGAAAAAAAGTTACATTCTGAAATCTTTTTCTTTCCACCAAATTTTTTAAGGTCCAAACAAAACCCAAAGGACTTATCTAGGAAAGTCATGTAGACCACATTTTCTAATTCTTCCTACGATTTTCCTAAGACTTTTGATATGGTTGAGGGATACTTATTGCCTTTGGTGTGATTTTGGTCATTGCTACTTACCTTGTGTTTTCTAAACTATGGTCCTAATAGTTTGACAAGCACCTACATACTTTGATGGTGTCTGACTTGAAGAGCCAACTCATGAGTTTGAAGTGGATTGGTTCATGCTCTATGTGGCTCGATTATGAGGAGAGCTTAGCTTAGGTGCACCCAGGACCTTACCTGGAGAAATTGTTACTTTTGTTACTTCTCTTCCCCCTTAACTCATTTATTTCCTTTGTACAATGCTTTATCTCAACATAGAGGAGTGCTGGTTTGATGTTTCTTACCTTAGTTTTTACTTTGCATACTAGTTAAAGCATATAGTTTTAGGCTTCCTTTTGTCTAGACTAGCGTGTTGCATTTAGTTGCATTTTTTGCATATATAATTACATACAGGGATGGCATGGATTAAATTGAGATGCTTTTAATGATGCTTTCGCTATGTACGTTAGCTTTCATAAACTTAAGTGACTTTTGCTGAGTAGCCCTTTTGGTATGAAAACTTTTACAGCTTTTGTGAATGTCTCTTGCTTTGACCTTTATCTTGATTCAGAAATATGTTATCCCTTATAGCCCTTGGCAGTAATGTTCATACAGAGAAGTCATTTTATGGGCTAGATGAGACCTTACTGGCATCCTGTGAGAATTTGAGCTTTCCTTATACTAATTCATCATATTTAGTCTCATGTTCCTTCATGTGTATGACTCATTCTAGTTGTATCTCTAAAACTTGCCTAGATTCTTGCTCAAAACCACATTAGCATGGGTATGTTTGATGATATGATAGAGACATTCTTTCTTTGGACATTTTAGCTACATAGCCAAATAGCCTACCATTTGTATTACATGTTTACCCTTTTCGCTAGAGCTTATAACTGCCTTCATTGTAATATATTCCATTTTAGCCATTGGCCATACACATATTCCTACCATAAAGCCAAGTCTATGGAGCATAATTTCATGTATACATTGCACAGTTTTGCGAGTAATTGAGTTTAAGGTGGCTTTGGTGTATTAGTTT
>NCQV01025242.1:63346-74858 GCA_002740545.1 Lophocereus schottii | reverse complement strand
GAGAGATTCCGGCGGAGGTGATTAGGATGTGGGGTTAGGTTTTGAAGGTTTGCTCGGCGAAGTCGAAGAGGGATTTGACTTGGGTCGGGTCGTATACGCCGGCCCGGAATGCGGCGGCGCGTGGGGCGGAGGAGGAAGAGAGAGAAATGGGGGTGGAGTTGATTTGGGCGGCGAGGGTTTCGGCGTTGGATTGGGAGGAGATTGAGGTGTAGTTGATGATGATTCGGGCGCCCATGGAGGCTAAGTGGAGAGAGATTGCTTTGCCCATGCCGCGAGATGCGCCGGTGACGATGGCGACCCGGTCGAAGAGAGAGAGTGGGGGCGTGGTGGTGGAGGAGGCGGAGTCGGCCGCCATTGGAGAAGCTTGTGAATCTCGCTGGGGCGAGTTTTGGGTCGTCTTGGGATGAATTGTGCGGTGACTGAAGGTGCAAGAGTAACCTCTGTTTTTTTTTAAAAAAAAATAAAGAAAAAAGTGTTTTCTTAAGTAATAATCAAGATTATGTTTTTGCCAAACTTGAACATCACCCATGAATTCTTAAGTGAATATCCCACATCTGATTTGTGAGACTAGCTCTTTTAAAGGTAAAATTTTAAAATAATTTAATATAATTAATAATATATTTTAAAGTGATTTTTTTAATTTAGAACTTGCTAATATTTCATCTAATAATGACTTTTGTCTCTACAAAAAAAAAAAAATTGATTTTGGTCAGTCACTCCTAAATGTTGTAGTACCCCAATTATTATTAAAATCACCATAAGAATGCTTATCTCATGATATATCTATACGATGGTTTCACATAAGACTTACTATAAATTAAATTAAAAAATAAAATTTAAAAATTGGTTTATCAAACAAAATTTTTAAAGATATTTGGTTCGATTAATCCAATTATCAATGTAGTTTTGATTAAGTCCCACATATATTGTTTTAGATACTAAAGATCAGTTTTTAGGCTATTCGCTCTGTCTCATGTATGTTGGCAACTAAAAGTCTTGTGAAAAGCCGTTTTATGGTGACCTAGCGTAAAATGGAGAGTTCTTGCTAAAAAAATCCCACTAAACTATTCAAAATATTTATGCAACCGTTTTATGGTGACCTCGCGTAAAATGGAGAGTTTTTGCTAAAAAAATCGCACTAAACTATTCAAAATATTTATGCATGCCACTCAATTTTTTTCCAGTTAAAAATATCATTAAACTTTCCAAAATAATCAAACATATCATTATGATATGGGCATTTTTGAGTCATCTTGAAAACTTAAGTGGTATTCTTTTATCTTTTTAAGGAAGCTCAATGACATTTTTGACTTAAAATATATCAAGTCACAAGTGGCATATCTGAATATTTTGAAAAGTTTAATGATAGTTTTTTTTGGCAAGAACTCTAAAATGGATGACATATATAATAATTGTCATCCTAAATTAAAAAGAAAAATTCTTATCATGTAAAGTCTCAGAATAAATCATTGTGAAATCATCTCACACAAGAACTTTTATAATCCGTAATTAATTTGTTTGTTTAATATTGGCTTTTGTTTTGTTCATAATGCAATGTAATAAGTGCAAGATTAGAAAGTTATCTTCAAAGTTTATTTCCTTATTGGTAAATAAATCGCTCCCTTTAGCGATGAAAAAATTAGGAACCCTACTTTAGAGGGTTCTACTAGTATTGAGTATGATTATTTGTGTTCAATTTCTTCAATGATCTCTAGGGGCCGTTTGGTTTATTATCTTTTTAATTTTTGTATGAGAATAGAATTATTGATTCTTATACGGGATGTTTCATTCATGGTTTTATAATCGATATCACATTTCTTGAGAATCTCTTAGTAGACCTCCAAGTATGAATTTTAAGTAAATCTCCCCTCCCCCTAGGTTTTTGTTACCTTTATGATCAAATTTTCTCAATCCATGGATTGAATTAACTAAATAATGTTATGAATTAAAAATCATCCTCATACCTTTAGTGTCATTCTTAACTTCATTCCATTTCAATTTTTTTGAACCAAGTGACCGTTAAGATCTTTTAAATTATTTTTCTACCTTATGCTTGGTGGGTGGTTATAAAACCCAAAATCATCTGAATTAGTCAATCCACAGAGTATTGGTTTCCTCACGCCTCCCTCATCTTCGAACATATGAACGGGGAATATCAATTTCACTAAGACCAACAAACATCGTACCAATCTTCAATGTAAGGTTTTATGGTGAGCAGAACAAATATATTATGGATGAATGTAAGGATGTAACAGCTGATATGATTTCATTACTGATAAACAACTATTACTATAATTTTTTTGGTTGTAACGAAACGTGTTAATTGGTTACAAATGGTTAGTAATTATTATATTTTTTGAATACCGGAACAATATTAATTTAGCACAAAAATATTGTCAATGCCACATAATCATGTGAATTACTTCCTACCAATCTCAACCACAAATACAACAACAATACACCTCCCAATGTGGATCTTACTTTCGTGAGGCTTAGAGAGATCTAAATGTAGACAATTTTACCTCTATAGACCTCTCTAACCGTAAAGATACTAATTCTAAGAAACTCACAAAATCTCAACCAGAAATAACGCTTAATAATTCATTACAATGATGGTCAATTCTTGTGTTGCATAAATTTGTGGATATAATACGAACTATATATTATAAAAATCAAGGCTCAAAAACGTAAACAATAATCATAAATGCTTAAAAGCACCCCAATCTGCTGGTACATGCTCCAACATGCTCTTATTTACTCCAACTTGTTTTAACTCATTTGAACTTGCTCCAAAACCCCTTCAGCTTTAGTGATTAATCCAAAATGCTCCAAATTGCTCCAACCCACTAAATGCTCCTCTAAGGCCCTGTTCTTTTCATGGATCAATTCTAACATACTAATCTCAATCAACTTCAACCTATTTCAACCCGCTTCAACCCACTTTTACTATTTTAACAAAGTTCAATTTATCACATAAAAAAATTCAACCCATTTCAACCTACTTTAACTCGCTTCAACCTATTTCAACCTACTTCACCCTTTTATCCACTTTAGTTTACCTACATAAAGAACATATCCTAGGATGCTCATATTAAACATACCATTCTAGGATATTGGCTCCCCAAACTTTGAAAAAAATAAATAAAATTGCTAGAGTATAAAATTAATTTCTTTGTCTTCAATCATCCGATTAAATTTTTAATTGAGATGGTTTTTGAATAATAATATTTTGCCTCCCAAGTAGCTTGATGAAATTTGTAGATTATTTACCTTCGAAGCTCGCATAAGCAAAACCTATATTGGGAGAAGTTATAATGAAGATTATATTTATTTTAGTGAGATTTACATTTATATTTAATAAATTTGTCTCTTTCCTTCTCCTAAAAACAAAAAAGAAAGAAAGAAAAAAGTCAAATGCTTCAGACGAAGCCTCCATTGACCCTAACGACTTGACCATTAACCCACTCCCCAGCATCAGTCACCAAGAACCCAACCAATGGCGCCACATCCTCCACCTGCCCCAGCCTCTCCAATGGACTCTGATTCTTCACCTCCTCAATCCTCTCCTCCGTCTTCCCAACGTAGAACATGTCCGTCGTAATCGGGCCGGGCGCCACCACATTGGCGGTGATTTGGGTCCCTCTGAGCTCCTGCGCCACCACCTTCGTCATCAGCTCCACCGCCGCCTTCGATGGCGTGTAGGCCCCACTCCTCGCGCACGGCGCCGCCACCAGAGACGTCGACACCGTCACGATCCGCCCTCCGCCTCCGCGAACCAGGCGGTTCGCCGCCTCGCGTAGGCAGAGGAAGGTGCCGCGAGCATTGACGCTGAAAACGCGGTCGAAATCGTCGATTTCGGTGGCTGCGATTGTCGGGAATTTAGGGTTTGTGATTGCCGCGTTTGCGATTAGGATATGTGGTTGGGTTTTGAAGGTTTGCTCGGCGAAGTCGAAGAGGGATTTGACTTGGGTCGGGTCGGATACGTCTGCCCGGAACACGGCGGCGCGTGGGGAAGAGGAGGCGGTGGCGGAGTTCATTTGGGCGGCGAGGGTTTCGGCGTCGGATTGGGAGGAGGTTGAGGTGTAGTTGATGACGACTCTGGCGCCCATGGAGGCTAAGTGGAGAGAGATTGCTTTGCCGATGCCGCGAGATGCGCCGGTGACAATGGCGACTCTGTCCAGGAGAGAGAGTGGGGGTGCGTTGGTGTTGCTGTTGGTTGCCATTGATGTCGCTTTCTGTGTTTATACTTAAGGGTTCTTTAATGGAGGAAAATGGATGTTATTGTGGAGTAATTTGAGGGATTAGAGGTAGCTATAGACGTAATTTATAGTGGTTGCAAACGCAATTTGAATCGGAAATTGAAGATTAGGTGGGGTTTATAATCAGTGATATGATGATAGAAGTTGAAAGGGCTGAAGAAGCTGATCCGAACTTGAGCTGAAGGCGTGGAACACGTTGAACTTGAGCTACTGCGCGGCATGCTATCTAATATTTCATCAGCTACATGGTGATCATCACTATTTTCAGCATCCATGCATTGACTATTTGTATAATCTAGCAACTAATTAACAGGATATCTGTGTATTGATCATGCCAAGTACAGGATTAGTCAATTTTTTTTTGATTCAAATGTGTTATGAAAACAGTACAATATAATAGGGGAGAAAAATCGAATATGAAATCTAATATACTGAAAATCTCAATCTTAATCAATTAGCTAAGATCTATATTTTATACAAATTTTATGTTCATTAAAATATACACATAAAAAAAGGACAGCCCGGTACACAAGCATCTCGCGTTCACGAAAAGTCCGGGAAAGGGCAGCCTAACCTGACTTTGTCAGTGGTTGATTCCACGACTCGAACCCGTGACCTTTTGGTCACACGGAGACAACCTTACCGTTGCTCCAAGGCTCCCCTTCTAAAATATACACATATTTTCATAAAAATATATTTATATTTCTATAAATATAAAAAAATAATTGACAAATTAAATATTATAAAAAATACATATATTCATATAAATGTCATACCTAAACCACTACCTATAATTCGTTTTGATTCGAATATTCGATATGTGAACTCCCTTCCATTTGCATCCATACTTGCGTGCCATACCACCTTCTCCCGCAAGGGAAAAAAAAAAAAAAAAAAAAAATAAAGACGTCAACTCAAACCAACGTAAGTAATTAAAAAAAAAAGGAAAAAGACGTCAAGTGCTAGATCTGTCAGTACAAAAGATGTCTGGATCTGCGTTCACGAAATTCCACGTGGCAGTCATTCATATTTTCTTTTCAGACAAACACAAAAAGTATTTATTTCCAAAAAATACATTTATTTAAAAATTTAAATGCGTAACGAAAATGAGAGCGCATGACATGACACGTTACTCTGTCTGGTCTCGTCTGTTTCGCAAATCTGTAAAAACAGAGACACTCCAGACCGTTCCCTCCAATTCATTCTGTCTCCTTCCACGCCTTTGATCTTCACCCCCTCTTCTCTGGGAAATGCTGATTCAATAACGAGATGATTTAGGGCTTTTGGGATCGATTTCTTCGTATTACTTTTATGGTTTTTCAAGCGAAATTAAATTGGTCGACGATTTAGGGCAAAACAATGGCGGCGAAGGAGGGGATGATGCGGTGGGTGTTGGCGTTGGGATTCTGGGTTCAAGGGTTCAGATGCTTTCCATGGTTAGCCGTGAATTTCTTCCTCAAAGATGGACTCAAGGTCGATTCATCCACTCTTCAAATACTCCAGAATTCTGCCAATCTTCCCATGGTCGGCAAGCCCATCTATGGCGTCGTTTCCGATGCTGTTTACATCTTTGGCGAGCATCGCCTTCCTTACATTGCCCTTGGAGGTAAGATTTTGCTCTCCCAATTTGGGATTGTGGTTTTCATGTTTGCATTTTCATTGTTAAATTAGAAGATTAAGGGTTACGAGTTGCAAATCTGGCGCTAATTTGATCAATGACACTTGCACTCTGTGACTTGCTAGAAAATGTTTTCTTTTTAGGGGAAATGAGGGCTTTGCGTAGTGACTGGTGAATTTTGAGATTTTGCATACGTTGGGTTGTAGGTTTAATTGCCCTCTGTATCTTCACCAAGTTTTTAATTTCTAAACCAAAATCATATGCTATTTGAACTTGGTATATTCTTCTTGGTGTTGAACTGCTGTCACAAGCAACGTTTACTTTGAAAGATAAAGGTAATGGTCCCATGGCCATTCAATCTCGCTGATTAATTTTTGTGCCCCACTATCCCTTTTTCCACGGAATATTCCACTTTTATTTTGGAGTGAGAATGTGAGATGATGGTAAAAGAAATGGGCATGGGCACTGCCTAGTTTAGTTTCCACGCACGGAGTGGTCATGTAAGGAAGTTCCCGTGAGATAGTCTTATATAAGTGTTTTTATTTTAGCTTGTGGAGTTGGATAGTTACTTGTGGAAGCTAGAGATAAAGCTTGTGTTATGGGCCTTGTGGTGCCTCTTTATTTTTATGTCAAGGGCTTGTTTGGTATAGGGTTAAAAGTACCACGTCAGAATTACGAAGGCAGAAAAAAAATTGAAGTGGGAAAATTTAGGACTAAAGGTCGTTAATTACATCCGGTTCATGATGGCAGTAAGAGATGAAAGAATCGAATGGAATACTTGGCCTCATAAAAACAATGCTTGCCCATGCACAATGAATCACTTTTCTAGTACGATTTGGTTGTTGATGACTTTCGGGCAAAGATCTACGAAAACAAGAAAGATAGTGCATTTCTATGAGAAAATGAGAAGAAAAAGCATAATTTGTACACATAAGAACATAGATTGGTGACGTTGGAGTTGAGGTGTGGTCATAAGTAATTCGGTGCCGGAAGAAACGGGATGTTTGATGTGATTTTAGTGTTGGCTAGCAGTGTGAACCTCTGTTTCATGGAGTATGAATATTGTGGCCTTGTCTCGGTCTCATTTTCTTTGCATACTAACTTTTGGAGCATTGCATTGCAATGCCAATTAGCTTATTTGGGGTGAAAATTCTTAACCCCCCTCTGAATTACTCCCTAATTTGAAAATGAAGATCACACTACCTCGGTTTTGTGTGTACTTTTGGTATGGATGTTTAGAAGTTATTATTTTGATGGAAAATATTCAGATGCAGCCTGCAGGTGGTTAATGAGCCATTAGGTTCCCTAACCATTTTTCAAAGGAAGAATCAATTTCACCCCCTAGTGTTTGATTTTCTCTCCACTGTTCTTGCTCTATTTGAAATGTCAAGAAGCACTGGATGGAAACCGATGTCCTGTTTTTATGCCAGTACTTAATGCTCCACTTGTTTTCCTCTTTCAACTGAGTGCGTGCTGCTCGTTTTATTGCCTGTCATGGATTTCTTAATTATGATGGTATTCTTTGATGCAGCAACCTTGCAAGCTATTTCTTGGGTGGCGGTAGCACTACTTTCCTCCTCGAGCATCTCAATCTTTACCCTGACTTTCTATCTCCTAATGGGAAACTTTGGTGCCTCTATAGCTGAGGTTGCAAACGATGCAATTGTGGCAGAAATTAGCAAACAGGCCTCTTCAAAGAAAGAGAAAACATCTTCCTCAGGGGAGCTGCAGTCATTTGTTTGGATGGCTTCATCACTAGGTGGAATTCTTGGGAACTTACTAGGCGGGGTTGCTATTGTACTTTTCATGCCCCAAGCTATGTTCCTTGCATATGGTGTGATTCTCACCATTCAGTTCTTGATAACTATTTCAGTTCGCGAAAGGTATTTCAATTTGCCCAAGAATCAATCTGTTGGTGGGGTAAGACAACAACTGGCAGAGCTCGCAAATGCATTGAGCAAACCCGAAATTGCTTATCCAATTGCATGGTTTGCAGCCTCATACGCCACGGTTCCTGTCCTCTTAGGGACTTTGTTCTTCTATCAAACTCAGGCATTGGGTATTGAGTCCTCAGTAGTGGGTATGTCCAAGGTGTTTGGCCAAGTGGGAATGCTCGTGTGGAGCTTCCTATATAACAAAAACTTAAAACAAGAATCACCAAGGAAAGTAATTTCAGCAATTCAAGTCACTATGGCTGTTACCATGGTTTCTGATATCTTGTTTGTCAACAAGTTTTTCAAACAAATGGGGTTGCCTGATTCTGTATATGTTGTAGTTGTCTCTGGTGTACAAGAGGTCCTTCAGTTCTTCAAGATTCTACCTTTCAGTGTTTTGATCGCACAGCTCTGTCCACCGGGATGTGAGGGCTCTTTGATGGCGTTCGTCATGTCAGCCATCGCCCTTGCTATGATCGTTGGTGGATATCTTGGTGTGGCACTTGCATCATATTTTGGGGTCACTGGCACCAATTTTTCAGGATTGCCCAGTGCCCTTTTGATTCAAGCAGCTTGCACTCTTATACCTCTCTGTTGTTCCTCTTGGATACCTGATACTATCAAGCCTAAAGCTGTGAAGAAGGAAGAATAGACCATTTTGTTAGAGCAGGGGAGCCAACCCTAGCGAAGGTAGATTGAATTTTCAGTTAGGGTGTTCGGGGGGATAAACTTTGTACGTATAGCTGATTGATTGGTTTGAATCAATGAATGAGTGTTCAGTTAATTGGCTATATCTTTGAGGGGTTTATAGCATAAAAGGCATCTAACAGATTGATTGTGTGTTTTGGCCTTGTACCAAATGGGTTGTAAACAGAATGATTTATTTCATTTATGTGATCTGCATTTCCAAAGGAAGAGAGAATCCAGATACGCTTCAGTGTCTTAATTTCATTTGCAGCATCCATGGCAACTGTCAAATATGATATTCAGACATGGACATGAATGTTTGACTTTTCATGTTATTACATCTGAACTCAGACAATGCTAACATGATCCACGTTGTACTTGCTAAGCAAAGCCACCATTGGCCCGGATGATCTGGCCATTAACCCACTCACCAGCATCACCAGCCAAGAACGCGACCAGAGGAGTGACATCCTTGGGTTCACCAAGCCGACCCAGTGGTGACAAATTGGTAACAGCCTTGATCTGCTCCTCTGACTTGCCAGCAAAGAAGAGATCAGTAGCGATGGGACCAGGTGCAACGCAGTTGGCAGTGATCTGAGTTCCCCTGAGCTCCTTGGCCAGAATCTTTGTCAATGCCTCAACAGCTGCCTTGGAAGCCGTGTAGGCCCCATACCCCGGCTGGAAAGTGGCTGCGAGGGAGGATGAGAAGGTGATGATCCGACCACCCCCTCCACGTCTAAGCCTCTTGGCTGCCTCCCTGCAGCACAGGAACGTGCCCCTGACGTTCACATTGTAGGTGCTGTCAAAGTCTTCTACACTGGTCTCAGCAATGGTAGGGTACTTGGGATCAAGGACTCCTGCAGTGGTGACGAGGATGTGGGGTTGGGTCTCGAAGGCTCGTTCTGCTTCATCGAAGAGAGATTGAACTTGGGTTGGGTCAGATACATCGGCCTGAACCATGATGGCCCGAGGTTGATGGCCAGGTTGGCCATGAGAAGAGTTGATCTGGGTCACCACCTCTTGAGCCAGGGCTGAATTGGAGGTGTAGTTGACTACCAGTTTTGCACCCGAGGAGGCTAGATGAACAGCTATGGCTCGGCCTATGCCACGGGAGGCTCCGGTGACTATCGCCACCCGGTCTTGGAGGGGGAGGGATGTGGAGGTTTCGCTTCATTCTCCAGCCATTGTTGCGGGTAGGGAGTGTAGAGAGGGAGGTTTCTTTGCAGTTCTTAAGTTGGTGTATTTGTTTTTGCGGAAGGAGCCACTGATTATATTAACAGATGCAGAGCAGAGGGCAGTTAATGGGGAAGGAGATCCGATGCCGGTTGATGTCAGCGCTCACGTTGGGGAAAATGCCAACCAAGTTTGAATATTGGTCAACCCGATTGGGTTTTTCTAATGTTAAGGTATAATTTAATTAATGCATCCATTTTTATAGATCAATTCATCCAAACTTTAATACAAAAATTTTCCTGACTGAAAATAGCCTTACTTTGTCCTGGTGACTTTCTGTTTTCTTCAGTCACTCCCCTCCCCTCACCGCACTTTCTTTCCTCCTTTCATTCCCAAAAACAACTTAATCGCCACCTTTTAAATAGGCAAAATTGAGTAGAGTGGAAAGAGAGAGCACCGAAAATTTCCCACAGAAAAATCTGGGAAATCAAGACTCCATTTTTCTACATAGCATACCTTGATCTGGGGTTAACCCTGCCCAAATCTTGATGCGTTTTTTCTTAGGGTGTCTTTTTGTTTCACCGACTTTGCTAGTGAGGCTCGTATTATGCTCGTCGGTATTAATGGCTATAAAGAATACCGACGAGAGCTGCGGACTAGAATGGGGGGGATCAAGGAGAAACTCGATCTTCTCTATTAACTTAAAGTTAAGCTTATAAAAATGGAACGAAGTTGAGCATCCGTCTTGTTTTTATGTCTCGACTTTGGCACTGAGCTTTTTCAACAACAACAACTTTCAGTATGGGTTCTATTTTTACGGAATCTGAAGAGATTCAAATGTAGACAATCTTACCTCTATCGGCAATCTTGTCTGTAGAGAGGCTGATTCCAAGCGACCCACACAAATAAGATTTTGTGAAAACATTTTATAGAAGAAGAATTTTGTGAAAACATTTTATAGAAGAAGAATTTTGTGAAAACATTTTATGGAGAAAAACTAAGGATAAGTCGCAGGGAATGAACTAAGAAATACGGAAAAAAAAAAAATCAGATGGCATTAACTATGAAAACATAAGTGCAATAAGACAAAGGAAGATACCGTACCTTAACAAACAGATGTAAGCAAACAATGTATCTTTCCAGACACATGAACTACCTGCATACAAACATAGCATGTGAAAAAAGAAAAAAAAAACTCTACTGCGACCGAGTGACAACTATGAGACTAACTCTCTGCGATCTAAGATCTTAATCCTATCCCGCCATAATCTCTTATCCTGAGCCATATCTTCCGTTAACCTTACAACTTTCAAGTCCTCTCTAATCACTTCGTCCAAACTCTTCTTTGTTCATCACTTTCCTCTTTTACCTTTTGTGATGTTGATTCTCTCACATCTCCTCACTGGAGCGTCCACACTCTTTCTTTTCATATGACCAAACCATTTAAGTCTTATTTCTCTCAACTTATCTTTGATGGGAACTACTTTAACTAAATATCTAATCACTCCATTACTAATTCTATCCATTCTTGTATTGATCAATATTTTATTTATTTTCAACCTTTAACTGAGTTTTTTCAACCTTTTTATTTATTTTCCATTGAGGTAAGCTGTTCAACTCATTTCACCTCTTATTGGTCAATATTTTGTTTGAAAGATTCCAAATAATTTGAAGTAGGGTTGGAAAAGACTGATGCTAACATAATAACTCGACCAGAATCTGACCTGAAGTTATTGAAAGAAATACAAATTTGACACGAGCCGAATCAATTTCGATCAAAAATCGACACAATTTCACCATTTAGCTTGAAAATAAGTTATTTTTCAATTTTGAGTAAATCT
>NCQV01025242.1:3037-14815 GCA_002740545.1 Lophocereus schottii | reverse complement strand
CAACCTCTCTATGGGTAGAAATACCGGTAGGGGTAAGGTTGCATACAGCTGGATCTCCCCAGACCCCACGAAAGCGGGACCCACACCGGGAGTAGTTGTTGTTGTTGTTGTATATCAGCAGAAATTCCATCTTTTGAAACTTGTATTTCTTTACTTTTTCAATCCATAGAACTCTAATTTAAATTATCCAATAAAATATTTATTATAAACTCACCTTATAATATACAACATATTTTTTAACCATTTAAATAATAGTTTTGAGGGGGGAAAAAGAGAAAAACAAAGTAACAACAAGGGCAAAAAAAAGGGCATGCTAATAGGAAGGCATTGTCGTTTTTACACGCCAATATATATTACATACACTCGAGAGTTTATACTTCAAGATCCAGTAAACAAATTATTAAGACGTTGGAATTGTCATTATTCTGATAAAAAAATAAAAGTTAAAAACAAAAAAGAAACCCCGAAACTAACACATCCACGATCTTGAAATATCATTCCCAATTCTAGCTTGCTTTATGCCTTTCTCTCTCTACAGAACTGCCGCCAGTCTCCCACCTCTCATCCTTGTCACCACATACTTTGCTTGGTTGAGGCACCACGGCCATTGCTAGTCACAAATTGTTGCACGTATGACAAACCACTAACAACAAAAAACGTCCTACAACTCTGTTCACAAATGGTTGAAGATGAAGTGGAGCATGTAAACAACAAGAACACCTGAATAAAGCTCAAAAAATCGCAGCTGCAAACCAACAAACGAGAAAATACAAGGCATAATAAGGTAATTCATTACTACTAAATGATGTTCTCAACTCATCACCTCTCAAAAATGTCGTTAATTGAATTGAATGAGATTGTTCACGACAGCTCAAACAGTAGTTCATTGGTTGAAGTGGTGATATCTGACAAGGGATTTGTTCACTTTCAGCATTCACAAATGGAGGATGAAGGAGCAGGGCAGGCGGGTAAGGATGATGTTCTTTTGAAGTGAGGTGATGGGCTTCCAGAGATAAGAAGATAAAGGCAAATGTAGATGACCATGCGATAGCATTATGTTATCAAGTACAATGAACAAATTAGTTAGTGTCAACGAATAACCACAAGATACGTAATGAACAAGTAACTTATCGTTAGTAAATATTATCAAGATGTTCAATGAACAAATTACTTAGTATCAATGAACAAATAAGTTAGTATCAATGAACAATCTCAAGATACGTAATGAACGAGATCTTATTTTCGGTAATACTATCAAAATATCAAGTGAAAAATTGGTAAGACTTAATGAACAATTCCAATATGCCTACTTTGCAATGATAACCTTGCAAACAAAAAAGGGAAAAAAAAAGAGCAATGATTATTTTAAAAAAACGAACAAACTTTATTTGAAAAACGAAACAAATATAAAAATTGCATTCATTAGACCTCTTAACATCATTGATAAATTTTTTATTCATTATAAAAATTTGTGTCATTATTTTTCTAAAGATAATTATGAACAAACCCTACAATTTTGATCAACATTTTCAAATTTGGTAATGAACGAAAAAAATGAACAATAAACAATAAGCATCCTCGCACATTCTGATTCTTGAAGTTCGTCTTTCATATCCTTTTCGAAACTTAGATTAATAATTGTATCTGAACTTATGTAATCTTACTCTAATGTTGACAAATACATTGTATTAACTCAAAGCTTAGATTGAAAAATATAGTTTTGCAAAAATAAAGCGTGAGTAAAATGATGAACACTGAATTATGAGATGAACAATCTTGAAAAAGCTAATGAACAAAAATTGAACTATGTGATCGAAATAGTGATCCAGCAACCCAAAAACCCACTTGCGTGAACAATGGAAGTTACTGATTGATTGATCACAAAACCCACTTGTGTCAACCTGAAAAACAGATTCTGCCAACCTAGAGAAATGCTGAAGTTGCATGTGTAACCGCCCATCCATTTTTTTTTTTCTAAATTATTAAGTATGAAATGTAATTTGGGAAAAAAAAACTTGCTGATGTGACGGTTACATATGTTGTTGACATAGTCAGATAACATAGACTCTCTGGTGTATATAAGATCATGTGCAATGGTTGGCCCGCGGACGAACAATCCTATGTGGCGAGAGGGTTGGGAGTGCGAGGGCCTACAGCAGACGGCCCGCAAGGCAGGGCCCGTGAGATGGCTCGGCAGGGCGAGCGGCCTTCGGCTCACTTTTCCTTTTTTTTGTGTTTTTTTTGCTGTTTTGGTGTTTCTTTTTTGTTTATGTTATTTTTTGTTTTTCTTGTGTTTCTTTTTATTTTTTTATTTTTCTTAATTTGTTTGCTTTGGTTTGTTTAAAATTTTTATTTTTTTATTTATTTATTGGGTTCTTGAAAAGAAGTTGTAATTTTTTTAAAAAAATTGTTGTATTAGCTGTATAACCAAATTATTGCGTTTTCTTTTTTTTTGGTATTTTAAAAAGAGGTTGTAATTTTGTAAAAAAATTGTTCAACTATTATAATTTTTTGGCCAAATATTAACCAATGTTCATTTTTTATTTATTTTTGAACTCTTGCAATTATTATGTGTATATTATTTATCCCCAAAAAATTAAACCCAAATAACCAACCAAAATTATAAAAAAACTAAATCAATTAAATATTGTTAAGTGTGGGGTCCATTGATATTATTTTATTTCGTGAGCCAAAGTGGTGAGCCTTTTATTGGAGAGAGTGAAGATTGTGAGCTAAAAAGTTGGAGAGAGAAATAATGTGGCAGTGATAGGTCGCCGCTGGTGAGCTAAATTTTTGGCTTGCCATTGGGATTGCTCTAATAATTTGCATCTACACGCAAGTCAAAAGCTGTTTGAAACAGCCTGCAAATGCCATGTGGATGGAAGGGGCCCACGAGTTGAATACATTCCGCCCGCTAAGAGTGCTCTAACAGTTGAGAAGAGTCGAGGTAAAACAAGTCTCCCCGAACACAACATGTTAAGTGACTAACATGTTGGTTGTTTATTTAAAAAATAGACAATGAAAATAAACAAAAATTCATTCAAGGACTTATATTTTTTTTTATATTTATGAATTTGCTATGATGTCCATCATTTATAATTGAGATAAAAAAATCAAAAAATAATAATTAATATCTTTTAATAATTTTTATGATATGTCAGTATTCCATAGAAAAAATATATGGATAAATTATTCCTAATTTGAGTATTGACTTATTCTTTTTAATGTACAATAAGGTAGAAACTTGATGTTAATGGTACTTTGCCGTGTTCGGCAACAACATTGTAAGTAGCGTTTAGTGTTTTAATTAAGTCAATACATTAATTAATCAATTTTTAGTGTTCGGTAACTTAGTGTTTTGCCTAACATTTAGCATTTTAAGCGACTCTTTTGAAAAGCTAACAGTAATAGGTTTTGACATTTAGAAACAGCGTTTTACAATTTGTTGTCAAAAATATCTTTTAGAAATTTTATATTTGAAAATTATCTATATCCTTTTTATATCAATTTACATTAATCAGCAAACCTAACATCAAAATTTATTGAACACATTTGTTTCAACCGCTCATCTACACAACTATCCACCAACAGCTAAATTAGAAACGCTATTAGTTATCAAAATAACTAATTTTGCCAAACAGTGTCTCTCTGAATTGGTGATGGGATGTTGGATGTTGCCTCCAAGATAACGTGAATTAGTGTCCTACAGTCAATCCAAAACACGAAACAAGCTTAAACAAAGGGACAAAGAAATGTTTGAAAATGGATATTTTATTATTAAGCCAGTATGCTGATATGATATTTGTATTGTTATATCACAGAATAAATTTATCTCTTGGATGAAGCAGATTAGTTTACAAACTTCTAAACAGTGCTATTTTGTTGAGAATAATTTTATACACTTTTTTTTTTTGAAATGGTAGAAATATAACAGCTAGATAGCCCTTCTCTCAAGGATTATATCTAAATTGTCCTCAATATGTGTATAAAGAAACGAAAGACAAAGAATAGACATCCATACAACAGAAGAAGAAATAGAAAGACCAACTTTAGCCAACTAGTCTCCTGCTCGATTCTCTTCTCTGAAAGTGTGCTGTATGAAAAAATGTAGTGTAAGAACTGAGATATATTTTTGTATCTTTAACAAGAGTGTAGACCTCTCAAGAAATCTAAACTTCACTATTCAAAGCTTTGATAACCAACTTATTAACCCCTTCAAGAATAGGTAGGCGTTTAAACTGCTGCATATGTGTGTGTGTGCGCGCATGTATGTGTGTGTGAGTGTCTGAGTGATGCGATTTTTTTCATGAAAAGTAATGCACCTCTCACACACATATTTTTTTATTATTATTTTTTGTTGGAAGGAGAGCACCTCCTTAGCTAGGTGGGGAGGTGCACCGAGCATGAAACTCATATCAAAAAGTGGATTTGATATCCTAATTTCTTCCATGAAAGATGGTTTTTTTTCCCCCCTCTCTTACAATTTCGCTTGTTCAACAATATGTTAGCTTTAACAACACGATGAAGCCTCCCACTTGCACATGAAGTAGCTTAGCAGTTGTTATTTTACACCTCCAACATCTAATAATTATAAAGCTTTTTTCCTTTTTTCGTCAATGGACAACCTTTATAAAAAAAGAAAAAATCTTACCCTATACCCATGCCAAATAAAATAAATAAAATTATATGGTCCACAGGTTCCACCCTTATTCATGAAACTTACATTCACTTTGCATTCTGGCTTCCTCTACAAGCAAAAAGTGCCCCATAATTAAATATAGGTTACTCTTATTCACAGAAACTCTCATATCTATTGCTATACTTGTGAGCTCAGTTAATTTTAAAAAAAAGAAAAATAATATAAGAGTACAACATTGATAGAAAACCAAGTGTACACTTAAGACTAAAACTTACTCAAAGTCATTGAATTAAAGACAAATTACATAATATGTAAAATGATGGCACAGACAACGGTTTCAATTATGTAGTATCCTCCTCTCGTTAGCGGAACAAATTAGATGCTAACAAAGCAGTGAACACTTATACACAGAATGCTATAAAGGTTGGAGTGTCTACGAAACAAAATAGAAAACCATTTTTAAGTTTACGACAAATTGTAGTCCATGCAAACCAACAAGGGTTGAGCTATTATCTTGCTTTTACGGCCTTGATATGGCTAAGAATGAAGGTGCGATAGGGCTACTTATTGATAGCGGTAATTGATGTTGCTGGAATTGAATAACAGGTTGACAACAAAGCTAGCAAAGTTATCCATATGGAGCTCTCATTACAAGAAATCCAGGGTGGGCCATGTGAAATAAAGGTGCAACATTATTATAGACAAGCAAACCAAGTAGGGGTGGATCTATGTTGGGCTTAATGGTGTCATCTGCCACCATTAGGTCCATAAAACTCCATATTACTCGTATACAAAAGGGCTTTTATTTTAGGTAGTTAGAAAGATCTAAAAGTTTTAGCCCAATTGTCAAAATGGGTCAACACTGTATATAACTATTTTTTTTAAATCAAAAAACTCCAATAGGAAGATCTTTATTCATCTGATTTAGTAAACTTGCACCAATCAACAGCCGCAAGATCGATAATATATTTCGGACTATCATCAAGCCACAGTCTCTCATCCCATACCAAAGGTTGGTAGTGAGCAATAAGATGAGCTACCCAGTTCCCCTCCTGTCTAACATGAGACCAAGAAACAAAAAGGAAAGACAATGAGAGTGCTAAGATCTCCTTGGCAAGAATGCCAAAGTAAGTGTTTGGACACTTGCCACTTTGCAGGTAGTTCATGAGAAGGAGGTTGTCACCTTCGACAATGACGCTAAGGAACCCAACCTTCCAAGCTCGATTCATGGCAAACAAACATGCTCTCGCTTACTCCACCGGCGGGTCACTAAAATGATTTCCCTGCCTAACACTCGAGCCCAGAACGCCACCCATTGCATCCATAACAATGAATCGATACCTGAACCCTTCCTCACCCACCTGACCTGCATCAAAATTGAGTTTCCACAACCTTGCCTGTAGAGGTTTCCATAAGTGCCTCAACACCGGTTCAGGCGCCTGAAGCTTAGACTGCGCAGCCCGAAACCCATCCACAAAGCCCATAGCTCTCATACTCAATGACCCCAGTTCCCGGTCCTGGTTTCGAAAAAGAAACTTGTTTCGAGCATTCCATACTTCCCATAGAACAGCAACAAAATAGCCCAGTTCGAGAATGTCAAGCTCCCCCATTAGCATGGTCAGTATCTTGGGCGAACCTCGACATTTATATGCTACCCCGTAAAGGGACTACCACCCCACACCTCTTGCGTTAGTGGACAAAGAAACACGGCGTGCTCATCGGATGTTTAGACTGCCCCACAAATACCACAACCCATCCCAAACCCATGAATACGATTGCTTAAGTTGCTCTTGGTAGGAAGTGCCGATACACACAACTTCCATGCAAATAGTATGATCCGTGGCAAAATCTGTAAGTGCCTAATGCTTCTCCAGAGAGAGCTCGAACCATGTGACGATCCCGCAGTCATCAACCCCTCATTGGTAGAACGAATCAGATGATACGCCGACCGGACACTAAATTATTCATAAAGGAATAATGCCACACAAACTGATCAAGAGGCCACAGCTGTAACATAGGGATTTTTGAAATGACTTCCACATCACAGAGGAGGAAAACATCCCTCAGAAGACCCTCTCTCCAGACACCAATATCAAAATCGATAAAATCCGCCACTGTAGCATCCTCTCAAGCCACCTTCATTGGCAACACCATATTGGTTGTGCTCGGCCTAGGAATCCAATATGAAGACCAAACATTTATACCCACACCGTTACTAATCAGCCAGTACAACCCCTTAAGGATAACGTGCTTAGCCTCCCATAAGCTATGCCAAACATAACTTGGACGTTGCCCTAAACCAGCATGCAAGACGTTACAGTCATGGAAATATTTTGCCTTCAGCACTTGAGCAACAAAGGAATCGGGTTCTTGAATCAACTTCCACAATTGCTTTGATGCCAACATAGCATCATTAAACACTTCAATATCCCTACAGCCCCTCTATCATCCTCTGCGTTACACAAGACCTCTTTACACCCCAATTAATCTTCTGTTTTTCGAGTTACTTCCGCACCAAAAGCGATTAATAACAGACTGGATAGACTGACAAAGATTAACTAGAGTTAAAGATGCTTATAGTATAACTAGGGATTGCTTGAGCTACTGCCTCTATCAGCACCTCCCTACCCGCCCATAAAATCAGCATGTCCATCTAACTTGAGATTCATTTGGCGACGCGATCTTTCAGGAAAACAAAAGGTGCTTTCCTTGAATGACCCACTCTAATAGGCAGGCCCAAGAACTTATCAAAAAATGGAACCTTCCACACCCCAAGTCTACTAGTAATTAGAGCCCTTTTATCAACTGGAACCCCCTTGGAAAAACAAATGTTGGTCTTATCATAGTTAACTATATGTCCAGAAGCATCCTTGTATGTCTCCAACAACGCCTTAATCGTATTCGTTTGCCCTACTTCCGCCTTGCAGAATGTAAAGAAGTCATTCGCAACCAATAAATGAGACATGACTCGAGCAGAGGGTGCCACCTTCAGGCCAGTAATACGTCCATTGAGCACAACACGATTCAACAACTCGGACAACCCTTCGGCACAGAACATGAATAAATATGGGGAGAGTGGATACCCCTGTCTAATCCCTTTGAAGGGTATAATCGAGTTGCAAGGCACTCCATTAATAATAAAGGCCAACGTTGATGTCTCCACACACCCCATCACCAAGTCAACCTAGTGGCTCCGGAACCCCATTTTTAACAACACCCGTCGTAGGAATGGCCATTCCACCCGATTGTATGCTTTCGCCGTATGCAACTTGAGAGCTAAGGACCCACTACGCCCCCTTGATAGTGCATCGAATGAAACGCCTCAAATGCGACAATGATGTTGTCAGTAATTAACCTGCCATGAGTAAAAGCACTGTAGCTGACAGAGACAACTTCATTACGGATTCCTTTCAACCTATTAGCAATCACCTTCGCAACGAGCTTATAAACCACATTACATAAACTTATAGGCCAAAAGTCCCCAGTAGAGCAGGATTCCGTTTTTTAGGAATAAGGGCAATATTGGTACTGTTCAGCTCAGCAGGAATCTACTGACCATTCAGAATAGCAAGCACTGCATTCGTAACATCATCTCTCACAATTCCCCAAAACCTCTAAAAAAAGAAAGGATTTAGCCCATCCAGCCCAGGAACCTTACCCGGATGCATCTGTTTAAGAGTAGCCCAGACCTCCTCTTTCCTGTATGTGATTCATTTCCTTCGTCACCCTGGTTTCCATGCACCCTACCGCCTCCTCCACTTGTGAGGTAATACCATCTAAGAAGAGTTGCTGGAAAAATAAGATTATAATGTTCTCAATTTTAGACTCATCACTATGAACCTGGCTCGAGTCATCGCAAAGCTGGGTAATAAAATTCATTTTCCGTCGGGCAGATGCGCGACTATGAAACCATCTTGAATTGGCATCGCCATACTTAAGGAAATCGGCTTTGGTCCTCTGCCACTAGGATACCTCTTCCTTACGACGTCACTCGCTAACCTCATTCAGGATATCCCTCCATGCCTCGGCATTAGTAGCAAATTTCAATCTCAGCTCAAGATCCCTGATTCGAGACCGAATGTTATCGAACTTCTCCTCGTTCCATTTTGATAGGGCCATCCCGCAAGCCGTAGCATTCTTAAACAGAGATCTCACAGCATTCAGACCACTGACACTAGCCCAAACTAATGACATGCACTCCTCATAAGAATCATTCAACGCCCACATGTTTTCAAACTGAAAGCATTTTCCTTGGCACCTTGTCCATCCACCCCCCACTTGAAATTTAAGGAAAAACAAGAGATGGTGTGAAATATGCTCATCCAAATGGCTCACCTGGGCATTCGGGAACACAATCGACCAAGAAGCTAAAAGCACAAAATATGTCGAGTCGTTCTTCCACTGACCTCTCACCCTTCTGGCCATTCCACCAAGTGTAATCATACCCCGAGAACCCCAAATCGTACAAACCACACTCATCAAAGGTATCCCGAAATTCGCCCAAAAGTCTCCTGCGATTTGAGAGAGCCTCCGAGCTTGTCCCCATTGTAGAAAATCTCATTAATGTCCCCCCCACCAACCACAACAAGTCAGAATGACTGCATAACTCCTCCAACACAACACAAGTCCGCAACTTATTATAATGTTTTGGCCACCCATATATCCCCGTAAACCTCCAAGGCGGCTCTTCACCAGACCACCTGACTTGAGTGTCCACATTATTAGAAGAGTAAGACATAAGAGAAACCTCCACTGACTTCTCCCACAACAACGCCAACCCCCCAAAACACCCCTTAGCATCGACCGCAACGCCATGAAAGCTTCGAAAAGAATGAATAAGAGCTTCTATTTCCAGTTTTATAAGCTTCGTCTCAGATAGAAAAACCACCTTCGGCGCCCTTCTCCGAATTAGGCTTCGGAGATTAGAAACTCATCGGGGGTTGCCAAGTCCCCGATAGTTCAGACATAACAGACTCATTTGGTCTAGCGGGGTTGCGAAGCAACCTCGATTTAGAGATCCTAGCATGATCCAACCATTCGACGACCTGAATTTTTGGTTCCTTCACATGATCATCACCCACGCCTGGACTCTTCCTCTTCGACAGCTTCCCATCTACTACTATGGGCTCGACATCAATATTCATGGCCGTAGAGGATGTATGGAACTCTAATCTTGTCGTCCCTTTACTCACTCCTCATTTCCACGCAAGTTAAGCAGTCGTTGCCTTTCTTAGAGTATCTCCCATTCATGTTCTTTCATTTTTTTCCCCCTTTACTGGAGACACTCTGATCCAAGTCCCATACTACAGATCACTCTTTGGGACATTGGCATCATATAAAGTGCATTGCCGATAAACATGGCCTAATAAACCGCAAGCATAATGAAAGTCGGCTAACTTTATATACTTCATTTTGAACCACGTCGGCACGCATGTGTATAGCTCATTTTGCTATAACTTGATGTGATAATTTTTATGTGACGTATGACAAAGTTGGTTACAACTATGTTGTAACAAGATGAGAGTATAATAGGCACCATAATTAGTAGAACAATTTATATAATCAGATTTCATGTTTTAGGAGAAGAAAATACACACATACGCGTGTGCACACTCTCACACTCACATTGAGAAAGATGTTAACAGTGGTAGACATAAGTTGTCAGGAACAGTGTATGGCAAAAATTTGTCTAAAATTCAATATTAAAATTTATCAAAACCGTTTTAAACAGGTCTAAAGTAAACAAATATGTAAATTAAGTAGCACTAACATTTTATTTTTTAAGTGCACATTATCGGACAATTTTTGCCGATCTGCCACAAGTCAATGCTCTTGTTTGCATACTCTGACCTTGGCTGTTCAAGAACCCTGACATTTGATCTTGACAGTTCAAGGGTTTGTTGACTTTGCTCCATATCACTTGGTGTTAAAGCCCTTTTAGGTACATCATGTCAATGTTAGAGGCCGGGGATCTGCATCAATTGTTGTTCAGGGCTCAGCGTGCAAAGTTTGACCTTAATCATTTGAGGACACTAACCTTGATATTAATGACTAAAGACTTGTTCGGAGTCAACAAGGCATGTTTTTTTTAGCTACAAAGAAAGTAAGATATATAGTTACATAAGTAAGGGGTAACTAAAAGTTAAAGACAACAACCAAGAGTAAGTCCCATGCCAATAAATTATGGTATTTGGGAACCTCCAGTCGGGCGGGTGATGAAGGTAAACGTGGATTCACAATATTGGACGGGGGGTGGGGAGGACATGAAGCTATGATTAGGGATAAGACTGGAATGTGACGGCGATTGGCACCATGAGTGGAGAGAGTATGACTTTGGAGCCCTAGCATGGTGGAGTGCAAAGTAGTCATGTATGGCCTGCAACTAGCCACAGGGATGACCGGATAAGTCATGAAAAAGTATTATTAGAATCAAATTGTGACAAAAGATATCTTAATCACTTTGATATTGTTTTGGAGGATTTATTAGTTTTTAACAGCTATATTAATTTTTGTCTCTGGTTACATGTTAGAATATATTATAATAGGGTACCGCATAATTTAGTAAACATTGCGCCATTTGGGAATATCATATATAGATTAATACGTGGAGATTAAACCATGTGTACTCATTGATAGATTATTTACCGAATAAAACCCCAATTCTTTAATTCTAAATAAAAATTTAATGATGAATATATTATCTATTGTACCCTTATCTATCGAATATATTATCTGTTGCTATTGTCATCGATATCATTGCCGGTGTTAATGCAATTAAAAATAAATCGATTCAGCCCGAATTAAACAAGATTAGAACCAATTTGATATGGGACCAGCCCAACCAATGGAAACTCAAATTTTGAACGAGCTCAACCCAATTTTGAAGCGAATTGGGAATTTGGCCATGAGTAAAGACACCGAAGATGGCTTGCTGCACTAACATCGCGAGGGGTAGAGTAGCAATGCTCTTACAACTAGCAAGGGGTGGCCCGGTGCACAAGCATCACGTATTCACGTAGGGTTCGAGGAAGGGCCTCAACCCCAATGGATGAATTGTAGGCAGCCTAACTTGACTTTGTTAGTGACTGATTTCAAGGTTCAAACCTGTAAGTTTTTAGTCATACGGCGATAATCTTACC
>NCQV01025198.1:0-14443 GCA_002740545.1 Lophocereus schottii | reverse complement strand
GCGAGCTAGAGTTGTAAAAACTGGAACTTTGGCTATGTAGTCTAACAATTAGGTTCATCTATTTGAAAAAAAAAACTAACCGCCCCTTTAACCTTTTAGAAATTAAATGTAAATAATGTACCTTTCATTTTGTGCATGCCCTGAATTTTTTCATAATTATGCTTTGATTCCAAAATGTGGCACCATATGTAACTTTGTCAATTTTAGGTATCCCAGGAAAAATTGGTTCTAGATGTTTTCAGCTTTATTTAATGACTTCAACACTATTATCACATAAATTAAATTGTTGCCAGATCGAGGCATTTCTTTAACTTCCAATTCACAGAGATTGCTAATTTCAATCATATCTCCTTTAGATCAGGCACAACACAAAGGTCTTTGTTTTCAAGATGGGATTGCAATCCCCTAATCAATTCTTTATATTTTTGAAGGATAATAGCACTTCAATCTAGAAATTACAATATTTATAAGAAAATGTCTGATTGAATGACATTTCACAAGGCAAAGCTTCTTTTATTAGAAGTTTGAAAAATGGGGTTTCCACAGGGCATTAATATCATGGCTTGTTCCATCATGCCTATATTCGGTGCAACAAATCTAGGTCCACATTTCACAATGTTTGGGAAGATCTAAATATAGGTCGCCTCACCTTTGCAGACATCTCTACCCGCAGAGAGACCTATTAGTACTCACATGACATTTTAGAAGCTAAAAACTTTTGATAGACAAAAGATAATCTATATGAAATACTTAAGTCAAGTGGCACTGAGTATCTATGAAAATAATACAGGAGAGGTAAGTATTGTACCTTAAACAATTTGAGGTAGGGCAATAATAACTTTGTCAAGAGGACGTTAATAATAACACACAAAAACTAGAATAGTACCTAATATATCGCAACATCTCATACGATTCTGAAGCCAAAGGATTGTTAATAACCTAGATACTTATATTCCACAACCTTAATCATAGACCTCCATAGACTTCAATCCTGAACCATGTCCTTCACTTAATCACCTTGTCCAGGTTTTCTTTGATCATCCTCTACCTCTTCTGCATTCCGAAAGATTAATTATCTCATATCTCCTCAAGGGTGTCTCGACATTCCCCTTTACATGACCAACCATCGAAGTTTAGTCTCTCTGAACTTATCTTGTATGGGTGCCACTTTTCTTCATTTCTAATGACCTCATTCCTAATCCTGTCAAATCTTGTATGGCTACATATATAACGAATCATCCTTGACTCAAATACCATTAACCTCTTAACTTGTTTTTTATTGTCCCATACTCTAAGTAATACAACAATCCTGGTCTAGTGGCCATACAGTAAACTTTGCCTTTTAATCATACAAGGATCCTCTCATCATGCTTCCATATTATCATCCGACTTTTATTTGCTAGTAAATTTCATCATCAACATCCCATTTCTCTTGAATGATTGAGCCTAAATATCTAAACTTGTCAATCTTTTGTATTCCCACACCACCAATGTTAACTTCTCCACTGCCCTCTTCCCCTCCATTGAAACCACGCTTTAAGTATTCTGTTTTTGATCTTCTTAATTTAAAATCTCTAAACTTTAGGGTATGTCTCCATCGCTCCAACTTATTGTTAACCCTACCTCCAGTCTGATCGATAGGAACAATGTTATCTACAAATAGCACACATTATGGCAACTCAGGTTGGATCAATTAGTGAGTTCATCCATAGCAATAGTCAAAAGAAATCAATTTGAAACATAACCATGATGGAGTCTAATATCAATGGGAAAGTCATTTGTAACTCCTCCTAAGGTCCTAGCACTAGTCTTTACTCCTTCATATATATGTTTAATAACTCAGATGTGCGCAACTGATACTCCTTCTTCTCTAAGCATCTCCATAGCATCTCACACGATACTCTATCATAAGCTTTTTGTAGGTTTACGAATAGCATGTGAAGATCTTTTTTCCTATCCTTGTACAATTTCATGAGCTTTCTAAGAAGGTAAATTGCTTCTATGGTTGCTCTACCTAGTACAAAGCCACACTGGTTCTTTAAGACTGAAATTTCGTCCTTCCTTTCGGTCAAGCTTTCCCATAACTTCATATCGTGGCTAAGTAACTTTATGGCTCAATAATTATTTCAATTTGAATATCAGCTTTGTTCTTGTAGATTAGGATAACTATACTGATTCTCTATTCATGGCAGGGCATCTTTATAGTGCTAAAAACAATATTACATAGCTCTGTTAACCACTTTAGTCCCTCTTTATCTAAACATTTCCACATAGATTTGGTCTAGGTCTAGGCCTTTCCATTCTTCATCTTCCTTAGTTGCTATTTAATTTCATCTTTGTTGATAGGGTTGCAGAATCGATGGTTTTGTTGGCTCACATGGCACCTTTACTTCTTCCGTGGGAATTCTCAACAATTTCATCATTGCAAAGCTTGTAAATGTACATTTGTCATCTTTCCTTGATTTCTACTTTCTCTACTAGTACCTTATCGTCTTCATTTGATGTACCCTACATTACTAAAGTCTCTTGTTCTCCTTTCCCTGCCTAGCTTAAAGACCTCTTTCTCAACTTCCTTTGTCTCAAGTTTCTGATATAACTTTTCATAGGCAATGTTCTTAGCTAGAGTGACGACTTTCTTTGCTAGCTTTTTTGTGATTTGTACCTAAGTTTGTTAACCTCTTTTTCTTCATCAATTCTACTATTAACTCAAGCAGCGTATACATCTTATTTTTCATTGAATTTCTCCTTTACCGTTTCATACCACTACCAAGCTCCGTTCATTCTGCCTCCACCTCTACCAGATTTTCCTAGGATTTCCTTAGTCCATGTCCGAATGCACTTTGCTACTGCTTTCTACATTATATCTGCATCCTCTACTTGTTTCCTGCTCCTTTCCACTTTAATCTTCTTCGATAACTTTGTATGTTCTCATCCATCTCCACATCCATCTCTAATGCCCTACGTGGTGGTCGCCCCTATAAGAAAGCGTGCTTTTGATACGAAAAGGTTCGTTTCTAAAATCTAGAATTTCATTTCTAAATACATTTAGATACGAAATTGTCGTCTCTAAAAGTTTGTTTCTAAATGTACCATCACCGTTCAGATTTTGAAACGAAATCTGTATTCGTATCTATTTGATACAAAATATAGAAACGAAAATGGTTTTAGTATCTAATAGAAACGAAAACAATTTGTTTCAAATAATAAACTTTTCGTATCAATCAAAAACGAATTTAGGAATAAAAATTAGGTTTTCTTGCTAATTGAAACAAAAAGTTTAGTACTCTATGTTGTGTATATCTTGTATCTTATTAAACACAAAATTGATTTTAGTTTCTGAAAATTATAGCTAAGTACTATGCGGGAGAGAAACCATTTTCATTTTTGAATTGTTGTCTTTCACCATTAAATATGTTTTGTACGTCATAAATTTCATCTAAATTTGCAACCCCCTTGAAACATAATAATTATAACATGCTAATAGATGTGCTAAATACTAGAATATGTTAGCATATAATAAATGTGTATATAAATGTACATTATAACTTGTGTGACAAAGTCTCAAATACCAAGAAACAATTCCTATCAAAAAAATACATATGCTTCCAGTCTCCAATAGAAGTCTGTTTCTTANCAGAGCATCCTTGGTTTTGTTTAACTTCCTCCTTAGTTAATGTACATTTATTGTAGCATTGAGAAGTTGTTCAGACTTTGCAAACGAGTCACCAACTAGGCATATATGGGGGGTGTAGCACATAGATCCCAATAATGAGGAGCTAATATATGCTTCTGGCCTCTGATAGAGCCTTGAGAATGGTTTCTAACTATGGAACATTAAGCTTTAAATGTCGAAGCTCGTCCTACAATCAAGATAAATAGAAGACATGCAATTATCTGTTGCATAGGTAATTGAAATATGTGCAAGGGATCACACTTCTCGCTTACTAACTTGCACTATGACGTCTCATTCTATGTAAATTACATTGTTCTTACCCTTGTTATTCTAGCAGCATCCACAACTATAATCTACCTAATATCCATTCACATACATCCTTAGGAACCTAAACATCAAGAGCAACAACAAAGACAGTGATCACAAGAATTTAGCAAAATGTGCTTAGCCAAGCAACCATGTTACCTTACAGCAGAGAAAAAAGCAAGGAGTGTTGTTGCATACCTTAAAAAGAAAATAGGAAAAACAAGCCCTTGGGTTTGCATAAGAAACTGCACATAAGAGGTTGAACTATATTAATAATAAAAAAGCATATGATTATAACCACATTGTTTATAACCCATTAAAATGTAACCTTCATATATGGTTTTCTTATTCATTTTCCACTCGCAAATTTGGTTCACTCACAGCCAAAGGTGAGGCCTCAAAAAATAAAATTTCTATCAACACCTGCCAACACATACGTATCTAATATAATATATGATATGTCTGAATCCATACATAAACATACTTTATATGTCTAAATCTATAAACAAATAATACACACCGATAACACATGCTTTATTTGTTTTGCCCAATTGATAACTTAGGATCTAAATCCATACACAAACACATACACATCCAACCAAACTAGATATTATGAAAAATACAGATGAATGGCTTGAGGTTAGGGTCAATGTACTCAAACACTAGGTATAGAACAATTTTTCTCTTTTTGTTCTAAACCCTTGTTTCACATCAATCAACCAAATTTCATCATCAACCATCAAGCTATTAGTACCAATCCAAAAGGCCACAAAATCAAGAAATTATCAACTCGATATGCAATTGCAAATGAAGAAAATCTACAGATTCATATATAATAACTAAACATGACAGACAAGCTAGAAAAATAAACATAGAAATTTGGATATTACAAGATGTTGGAAGCACATCCAAAACCACAAAACCCCTAGATTACCCAAAGAAAAATAAAAATCCAAGAGCATCAAACCCAACAGTGAACTCAGGAGAAAAAGGTAGAGAAGATTTGCTATAACAAATACCAAAACCCCTAAAAATAAGGTAATTGGAAATCAAGAGAAGATTATAAATTTACATAATAACATAAAAAGGTAGACATAATTAAAAATTAGATCTAGAAATTGGAACCCTACAAGATGTTGAAGCATAATAGAAACATCACCTCCAGTTGTCAAGAAAGAGCATTCATCGAAGATGTTGATTAAGAAAGCCACATCACACATGTTACACACTAAAATAGGAGAACCCCCCAGGTTAGAGCGAGATAAAGCGAGAATTAAAGAGATCAAAACAAGGACAGAGACAACCATGAGAGAAACAGAAAGTAACCTAGCTTATCAGAGCTCCGATTCATTGCCTGAGCACCCGCGAGACTTGCTAGGGTTTACGCCAAAGGCGTAGGAAAAGGGGAATAGTGGATTGGCATAAGCCTCTGAGGTAAAGTGCGAAATGAGGCTTCTTCATATATTCTTTAATTTGAGGTAAAATCAAAATTGTCATATGATACTAAATTTGAAACAAAAATAAAATTTCGTTTCAAATAGAAATGAATTTCAGCAGTAGTTTCTAATATTCATCTCCATTTGATACCAAAATAAATTGTTTTCAAATTTTTGTTTCTAAACCCTTTTAAAAATGCAATTTAGAATTTGTATCTAAATTCATATCAGCATGAGCATTCGTGTAGTGCCCAAATACGCACTTAGTATCCCTTTACCATCTTCACACAACGTCATACTGTGCGCTTTAGTTAGAATGTAGTGAATTTGCATAATACCACTCTTATGGGTCACCAAATAGTTATCCTTCTCCTTAAAATAGGAGTTTACAATCACTGATTCATCAGCAACTGCAAAATTTAGGATTGATACCCCTCCATTATTCCTTTCTTCATAATCAAACCCTCTATGTCGTGTTGTACTCATCTGCTTTTGTTCCAATATGCCCATTAATGTCGTTTCCCAAGAAAAGTTTCTTCCTCTAAGGTAAATTTTAAATAACTATATCTAAATCCTCCCAAAATTACCTTTTTAATATCATCCACTGAGCCTATTTTTGTGGTGCATAAACACTTACCTCCTTAAGAATTTTGACCCTACCACTAAACTGGTTAACATAGTGCGTTTTATGCCTCACTTTTATAATTTGATCAACTAACTCCTTATCAACTGAAATACCAACTCCAGTTCTAGCTGTATTAGTCCCGAATATTAGAGTTTACCCTTATCAATTTCTATAACTTTAAGTTTCATCCACTTAGTCTCTTGAATACAGGGTATGTTAATCCTATGTCTATATAAATCTTTAATTAATTATATCAACTTGTCTATAATATTCCATAATGTAAAATGCAACTTCTCGATCTCTACTCTCCTCCTAACTGCTTAACCCCCCCCCAAAAAGGAAGGCCTTAGGAGTTAACATTGCTCACCACTAAACTAGAGTTAAAAAAAAGAATTAATTAATTAATTAATTAAACAAGTAAAAAATGCTATGATACCGCTAGAAATACGTTGAACAAATGGGCACTTAGACTAGAAAAACAAAACTAAAGCAACCAAATGAAAGGCTAAGAATAAGGAACGCACACATATTAAGCACACAATAATTTGATACAATAAAGGTATAAACACACTGATAATATCTTGGTTTCAATACGGCAACAAGAGCAATGATATTGATACTACTGATCCTAATACATAATATTGATTGATACTGCAACACCAATGGCCATGATATAATAGTCAACAACTTATAGTAAAGACTAAGATACAAAAGCATAAGTTAGATTAATATTAAGAGAGAAATAGTGAAAAATGTACTAATAATGATGATGACGATGATGATGATGATGATGATGATGGCGACGACGATAATGAACGATGACATTGATGATGACAGTGATAGATGTTGGAAAATAAGGATGCACATTAGTAATATAAAAGCGAATGATCTTGAGGCTCGGTGATTTCCCACGAATTCTTGTAGGATTGACAATGGCTACTAGAGTCACCGTAATTATCACGCCTTAAACCCAAACCTGAATGATGGTGAGTTTAGCGTGAAAAAGGGGAGAGAGAACATGGGATGTTGCTTTTGGTTTTTGTCACCACACAAAATTAGCCACTATACCCCTTATTTTATAGCAATTAGGGTCTGTTTTATGTTGCGTTTAGATATAGCTAATAAATGTGAGGAGATGTAAGGAGTTTTAAGAAGCTGTAACGAGATATGAGGAGCTGTAAGGAGTTGTAAGAAGATGTAAGAAGCTATAAGGAGTTGTAAGAAGATGTAAGGAGCTGTAAGGAGATGTAAGGAGCTGTAAGAATAGGTGGAAGGAGTTGTTGAATGTTATAGAAAATCTACATGGCATGTAAGAAGATGTAAGGAGATGTAAGAAGATGTAAGAAGATGTAGGGATTATGTTAAGGATGTAAGGAGTTGTAAGGAGATGTAAAAAGCTGCAAGGAGAGGTAAGCTCTTAATCCTAAAAAATGTGAAATAGAACAGGGCCTTAGTTGAAAATGCAGATAAGGGTTTAATGGGCACTATTAATATATAAATAACTATTTTCTAACTACCCAATTAATAAGACAATTAATGTGACCGTTATTTCGGTCAACAGCTCCCCCTTGATCACATAAACCATAAGTTATACTTTTCTCTCCCAATTAATCTTTTCATGCCTTATACCAGGAATGGGGCGTGTTACTAGAAAGTAACCAAAAGTGTTATATTAAGTCATCATCTAACTAACATAACACTTTCATGAAATATAATACCTCAAATTATCCTCAACATCACTAGTGGCATACATAGTCCCTCTATGCCATATGATGTATCATATGATTATATACTCAATATGATCGCCCGGGCTGACAAAGTGATGATGGATAGATTTTTCCTTAAATACTCATAAGATTTCATCTTAGCTTAACTACTCTCCTAACGTATTCTCGCTGAACCGTATACAATATGGCCCTTAAGAAACACATTAATTAAGGTATCATCATCAAACTTTCACTTCATATCATGGCTTTAAGTCCAAGAGCATCATCCATGGGGCCACACAGTAACAAGATATAGGGAAGTCAATTGTCAATCTACGTATGGGTCATCTTATAAGCACACATAATATGAGATGTGTGTCTTGGCATAGCTCCCAATTAGCTGCGTACGTCACTTTTTATGTCATATGATTCGCTAGTTTCGATTTTCACCTAAAAATCTAACCTGAGTCATTAGATCAACATACTAAATGTTAATCCTGACACTCAAGATTGAATTTTTAACGTTTTAATATGAAATCTTATTTCATTCTCGACTCCCTCGAGTCTTATCTTAGACTCACTAAGGTGACTATATTCATTTTACTTGTACACTTCAAGTGTGAGTAATTAATATTGTGCACCTAGTGCCAATATAATTTAGTCTCATTATTCCCTCTACTCAATCGTCAGGGCGATTGCTTGTGTTACAAGGCCAATCAGAAGTCTGTGACATTTCAATATACCTAACATGCAATAATAAATCATGAGCAGTTCGCTCATTTACAAAAGAACCATGTCCATCACATAACAAGATACGTCTAAGCACTAAACCTTATGAATTCCTAAACTTAACAAATAAGCTTTGAACGCATAACTAGGAATTGGTTTAGTCAAGGGAACATAGTCACTTGTTAGTGTATATATTCCTAATGGTCATTCTTTTTGTCCCATGCTAACAAGATGCACAATCTGCCACTATAACTGACATTGTTGTGCAATTTTCTTTCTTACTGCACCATAACATGGCCCTCCCATCTAGGGCAAAGGCATGTCTTGAGCTTGATCTAGAATCATCCAAGTCACTACCCTAGTTAACATTTGAGTATCCTCTCAACTTGAGGTTTCCCCTTGATAGCATAAGTTAGCAACACCACGAAGGTAGCGCTTACCAATCAGCAAGTCCTTGGTTACTTTGATAACAATATACCAAATCAACTAAAAAGTACATGTCAATTCGTGTAGATAACATGGCCTACATTAAACTTCTTACAACACTAGCATAAGGGTTGTTGTTTATTATCTCTATTTCACCATCTGTTTCGAGCCATTGATCAAGACTCAAGGTTAGACCCTTCTCAGCTGGAGTATCTATGGGTTTGGAATTATACAACCAAAATCATTCCAAGACCCTTTGATATATGCTTCTTGGGACGGTTTCAAATTATTTCCACTCCTAGAATATACCTAGCTTCACCCTTATCTTGCCTCCCAAAGATAGAGGACTACCAGTTTTTGGTAGCTTCAAGAATCTCCAAGTTGTTCCTAGCCAATAGTATGTCATGAACATACAAGGTAAGAAACATAATCCCCCATGTTAATCTTTTTGACATACACTTGATGGCCTTCTGAAACCATATATAAGCCAAATTAAGTTATGGCTTTATGGAATCTAAAGTACTAAGATCTAGAAGATTACTTAAGATCATATACAGACCTTTTAAGATGATACACCTTGTTCTCTTATCCCTTTGATACAAAACCATCGGGTTAGTCCATATAAATCCCTTCCTCAAGATTACCATTGAGAAAAGCAATCTTTATGTCTATTTTGAATAACTCAAAAGTCCAAATGAGCAACTAGGATAAGGAGTAATCGGGCCTGAACTTATAGATTAAACCATCTACTTGATGTTTTATCTGGAATATCCATTTGTTTCTGGTAGACTTACGTCAGGATAGAGGATCAATGAGCTCTCAAACCTTTTTCTTGCGATTGAGTCCATCTCACGCCTTATGGCATCCATCCACTCTTTATGATTTGGTGAATCAATCACCTCTTGCTAAGAGTTTGAATCCTTAACTTCCAAGGAAATATATATAAATATTTCCTCTTCAACTTAGATATGTCATTAAGGAATTCTTCAATGCCGCTCCTTTTGATTCTGGGACCTTCATTATTTGTCTGCCTAGGTGAGAAATGCCACCCCCTTTCTCTAAGAGGTATGGGACCAGAAATCCCCTCCCTTTCTCTAAGAGGTATGAAACTACAAGCACAGAGAGAAATACTACCACTATTAATTAGAGGTGGGATTCTGAATGTATGGACTAACTGCATGTTCAGGAATGGGAGATTAAGGATAAATCTCATTCTCAAGCTGACTCTCCTTAACATTTGGAGATTGAGAACGAATCTCACTCTGCTTAACAAACAAGCCTTCATCATTCCTATAAAATAAGAAAGGTGTATCATCCTCGGTAACTTAGTGAGAATTCAAATTCTCCCCCTCACTAAGAGACTGTTGAAGGTCTTATTATAACTCATACAATTTGAGATCCTCTTTAAATTGTGGGAATTCGTTTCACGAAGAAGATATTCACAATCTTGATTGGTTCCAAGAGTCCTAATATAATGTTCCAATTGAGTTCTACTATCGCTATAAAGTATATGAACACATCAAGTACCCAACAATAATGAGATAATGGGCACACATGCCTACATCACGAATAATATATCGCTCCATTATGTGCTTGCACATTCATGGGCCCATAGATGTCTAGAGTGAACGAACTCTAAGGGATTTGATTCCCTCAAAGCCTTACTAAAACACTTTTTAGTTGCTTTGCTAGCTAAACTTGACTCACACATGGATAACTTAACCCTAATGAGTTGGCCTTAAAAGACCATATTTAGCTAGTTTGATAACTCTATCTTGGTCATCATGGTCAAGTCGAGCATGCCTAAAACAGAATCGAAAACGAGGCAAAGCTGGAAGTTGTGATATATCGTCCAAAACATCAAAAACTCCTTTTAATGTGGCATGGCCAAAAATTTCCATTATATACGATATCCAAGATATCTAGACAAAAATTAAAGAGAAAACTAATCTTAGAAACAAAAGATAAAAGGGAAGATCGCACCCCAGGTGCATGGAGAGTGTCGTGAAAAAGTAATGCATTCGCCTCATGGAGATATGGTCTTTATTTTAAGGACACCTTCTTCACGGTCAACAATTTATGAACACTCTATGTAGCGACGAAAGTTCATAAAACCAGCTCGATCCTGAACTATGTGCTTGGTTGCTCCCGTGTTTACAATCCACTAGGGATTATAGTTGGCAACTGATACTTGGAAGTACACATATTATTCAGGAGCAATTGTGAAAGAAGGTACCTTAATCGGCTCCGAGACAATCCTGAGTGTAGGGTCCCTTATTTCTATAGTTGTAGCACTTCACACGGGCTATATGCATCTCTTTATTCCCTTAGCCTTTTCTTTTGCAATTCCAACCTTAGGTCCGAAACTATAAGATGAAATGAATCTAGACGAACCTGATGCTAAGCTAATCCCAAGTGTAGTCAATAGTGGAATAACTTTTAATTCCCTTGCTAGATCGTCATTGATGCAACACAATAAAGTATAGCATGTTGATTGATCCATTCTCAAACCATTTTTGGTATACCTTTAAGTTTTCTCGATACTGCTCACTACCTGCACCATCTTTGCTATTCCAAGAGATCTAGAAGCTGATGAGTGTTCTAACACTTCACGCTTGTCCAGAAGAGGTTGAATCTTCTGACACTTTGTGTCATAGTCAGTACGATCAAGCTTTTTATTGGAAAACAAATTACTAGCCATATTTTAATTGGCAGATCTAGAAGTATATATTTTAAAAGAGGACATAGGTATATTTTTAAATAATTAAATTATCAAAAACTCCATCATTCGTGTTGCATGATTGAAAATTTCACTAAGCTCATAGTTATCATATACAAACATGAATTATAAGCTTCTACAACTTAATTATCACAAGTAGTCCTCTTTCTCTCTGTCTTTTTTTAATTAGTAAATTTAATGCCTTCTTAGTTAATTAGATGCTTTGCTAGTTATTGTTAGTTAACATGATGTTTGTGGTAGCTATTATTAAGTATGCTTCATTTTAGTTTAGTTTAATTAATCATATTTAGATTAGAAATTAGAATTAGTGAGTAACTGGTTTAGTTAATTATGCTAAATGACATATATCCCATTTCCTAGGTTAGAGTTGGAGTCAAAAATAATTAGTGACTTGATTTCCATACCATCCCAGAGGATGACAAATTTCTATCCTTACTCCCACTCAAAAACTACACCAACAATTGTTAATTTAACATCACAAAATTTTGTATCATTCCACACAAATAACGAAGGCACGAAACACATTCGTATATATTGCATGAAATTTATTAATCGTTATGTGGGATCTAATTCATGCTAAATAATGAAGCTATGGCCCGAAGGTCTGAAGGAATAAGAATTATCCTTGTTGACTAGGGGCTAAATAATAAAATGGAAAAGTGCACCATTAAGAAGGGGTTGTAGTTTCACAGGCTTGCTAATTCATGCCCATGACTCACCAAATCCCCCCTCTATCTCCCCTTGACTTCCCCCCTCTCTAACCTTCTAATTAGTCTTTGATCTAAAAATGGATCACAAAAGGATCCTCCACATGCCACTGTCCATCCCCGTGAAGGTCCCCACTAACACTTTGCCTCCCCTCCTTCAAGGCAATCACTGCTGCTGTAAAGGCTAACCATGCTGCTATGGTGCTCCACTAACACCCAGATGATGAATTTGCCTCATCGCTGTCCTCCTCTATCACCTAATCTGCGGACAAAGCCACTATCTCAGGTGTCCTTGAGTCACAGCTCCAAGGCCACCATATAGATCCGCCAAAACTGAGTCACTAAACGTAACCCACACACCAAAATGCCAAGAAGGTGACAGCTCGTGAAGCCACGCGCCACTCTACCGGTGGCTAATCGATGGATTTGTAACCAATGTGATGTAGATCGGGTGCGAAGAGGAATTTTAGAGGGAGAAGACAACCAAAAACGGTCTTCATTAGAGGCACGTGCTTACATGCGCCAACTGCTCCAAGCGGATCTGATAGGTGAGTCTCGGGTCTATTGCCTCCGTCTACCTCTTTTTTGAACTTATTATTCTTCAATTTTGGGTGTGAAGATGGCAGACACCACAACAAACTCCGCCAGATCTTCCGACACCGTAGCCTTTAAGGCATTGGTGGGTGGGGAAGTAAGTCGTTGTTAAGGGTGGATGTTGCCATGGCCACAAAAGCTAGTGGAAGTTTTAGTAGGCGGTGTTGCATAAGCCACCAAGACCTCGCTAGAAAATTGTTGTCGCAGCCACAAAAGCAAAGGCGGGCTAGATCTTGAGGTTGGGACTGGCAACACCATGACTTAGTCAAGTTAGCGTTACGGTTAAAGTGGGGCTTCCAAATTCAAATTATTCCAAAAAAAATTGGAAGAGCATGAATGCAAAATTGGGTAATTGCATGATTTCAGACATGCTTTCTAAATATTATAGTTGCATACTTGCATGAACTGATCATGAATTCTTGGTTCAAACCAGTGCATACAATAAAACAAAATGAACTTGTTTGAGCATAATTACTCAATGGCATAAAAAGAGGCACCGTTTGCTTACCATCTAAGTGCTGGTAGTAGTGTGTTTTTTTCCCCCTCTTCCGTTTATCATGTTTGTTTGCAGGTAGTACTTTTTATGGGGAAGAGGCACCATATGCTTACCTCTGGTTGTTAAGGTATGTTACCATCCTCTGATTTACTGTTCTTATGTTACATAGCTCCAACAACTTATCTTTGTAATGTTCCCATTTAGTGTTTTTATAAATTATCTTTTCTTTAAAATATTTTCAAAAATTCCTTTTATGTGGGTCTCTCGAAAACAGTCACTCCAGACCCTGCGAAAGCGGGACCTACACTGGGAGGTGCTGTTGTTATTGTTGTGGTATTCAATGGCATAAAAGACTATGCTGTTTAGAGCTCATACAACACAGAAGGATGTTTTTAATGATGTAATTTAGTGTAATTGATAATATAGAATGAACTAGTCATACACAATCATACTGGATCCATTCGAGGCCAAAACCGAGCAATAATAGCTCTGACACAATTATTGAAAAATAAGGACATACCTTAGTAACGTGGAAGCGAAGGACCTTGATACTCGATGATTACGCACGAATTCTTGAACTAGGACTGACAGTAGCTACTAGAGTCTCTATAGTTGTCACGGCCCAAACCCGAACCCGAATGATGGTGAGGTTAGCGTGAAAAGAGGGGAGAGAGATTATGGGACGTTGTTTTTGGTTTCCGTCACCACACCAAATTAGCCACTATGCCCCTTATTTTATAGCACTTAGCAAAAACTGCAAATAAGGGTTTAATGGGCATGATTAATACGTAATTAACTATTTTGTAACTGCCCAATTAATAGAACAATTAATGTGACCATTACTTCGATCAACAATAGAAGAAGGGGACTTAAAATTACTGGGAAAACCAACGGATTGCAAACTAATAAAACAAGTAAACGAGCGATTGAATTGTTAGCTAAATAGACAATAATAATTAGATACTAGAAAAATAGAGCAATAATAACAAGATAATAAAAACATAA
>NCQV01024978.1:0-10764 GCA_002740545.1 Lophocereus schottii | reverse complement strand
CTCTTCGACTCATTTTCCCCTCCCTGATTTTGGTTCACTTTAATTTTCTCTTCATAACTTTTTCAAAGAAATTTGTTTTGTGGGTCTTAAAGAATCAGCCTCTCTACGGGTAGAAATACCGGTAGGGGTAAGGTTGCCTACAGCTGGATCTCCCCAGACCCCGTGAAAGCGGGACCCACACTGGGAGTTGTTGTTGTTGTTGGGTATTTGCCTTTTTGCGTACTACTCTGTTTCTCTTTTCTGGGGGGCTACGCGAGACGCTGCAAATGGAAAGAGCAAATTTTTGTTGGTAATTACCTAGTCTAATTAATTACCTAGTACTTTTTTATTTCCAAATGCTGCAGATCGATGTGTATTTTTATTTCCCTAGTCTAATTAATTAGTATTTTTTATTTTATTTATTTCTAAATGTGTATTTTTTTAAATAGTTATTCAATTTTTCCCATGATAACATACTTTTTAATACCAACAGAAATTCTTTTATAGATGAATATGTTGGCAATGTAATTACAACACCAACAAAAAATTAGATTGTTAGCAATATTCGGACCCATTCTTCCCTCCAAAATTAAAAACTTTAATACCAAGAAATAACTGTGTCTGTTACAAAAACTCATTTTTACCAACAGATCTTAGTTTTTGGCACTAGATGCTGGAAAGTTTAGGCCCTTATTGTTATATTATATATATTTGCCTACTTCATTTTTTTTTTCCATATTATTATAACTAATTTTTGTTTGTGATCATAATAACTTAAGTTTAATTTGGCACTCCTAATCATAACAAAAGTAAAATTAGACATAATGTTTAAATATATATTTATTTAATTTGGTCATTATAACTTAATTTTATTTTGGCACTCCTAATTATAACAAAAATAAAATTAGACATAATCGTTAAAGTATATATTTATTTAATTTTTTTCGCGGTATACACCATAATGAACAATCCCAACATAGCTTTTACTTTTCACAATTTGTTGGGATAACTGTAACATATACCAACAAAATATTTGGACATCATGAATGTTGTTGTAATGTATTAACAATACCATCAGATGCATTGCTCAGTTGCAATTTATTTATATTCCTTTGGCGCCACAAACTCATAGCCATTTTACCAATAAACAAATCAATTTGATGGCAAAAATAAACTTTTACCACAGAAAATATTATTTTTTGTTAGGTTTCTGTTGTAATAACTCCCTTTGATCTAGTCCACCTTTTCAAACTATCTCTTTCGCTGATGAAGTTGCATGCATAAGAGACTAAGTATTACCCACTAATATAAGTGGAAAGGATGCAGGATCAAAGATATATCTTTTGAAGTTATGTCATAGGATATGTTGGGAATTACTTCTTCAACCCATTGATTTTGAGTTAATGAGACTGTTGTGTGCTGCATGTGTGCTTTGTCATTGTCCTAGTGGAAAGGAAAAATATTGATAACAAAATTTAACCTTTCTTGATGAAATGTCTTCCTGGTCTGCAACAACCATATTTTGTGTAAGAAAACACACTTAAGCTTTGAATTTTTATGCCTAGTTTATCATTTGAGGCAAACACGGGCATCCAAAATCTATTAGCTGCTCAAACAAAAGATGAGTCACCAAAAACCTCTAATAAAAGGTACATCCAATAACAAGGGAGTTAGAAGTTTGTTTATAATGTATATAATAGTCAACACACTGTCCCCCCAAATCTAATAGGATGTCAAGCTTGAGATGTTAGAGTCCTACCAATTAAAACATGTATGTATACTTCTTGTCTATTCTACCATTTCACTAAGGCATATCCACATAAGATATCTGATGTGAAATTCTATAAGAGCTAAAGAGTTGTTGAAAGCTGTAGTATCAAATTTAAGTGCATTATGAAATCTAGTAAGCTTAACCTTTGGTTGAAATTGTGCAGACACGAATTCACAAAATATTTCAAAGTATCCAAAACATGTGATTTATGCTTGAGTAAACAAATCTAGGTAGCATCTAGTACATCATCAGCAATAGTAAGAAAGTAGTTGTAATCTATTAGTGAACTTCATGTTTATGGACCCCAAATACCCATATGTACCTTACTCCTACTGTCATGAGTATGGTAACTTAGTGAAAATAGCCGAAAGACATGTGACATAGGATTTATTATCTGAACTTCCAAGTTGCCAATCCAAAAATGTGCTTCATTTTATTCAGAGGTGCATGACTAAGTCTCTTGTGTTGCAGCTAATAGGAACTCGAACTAAATTTGTTGCCTATTGACACTATTCTTCTACTATTTATTGTCCCTAATCGGTGGGAAATTTCTCAAGAAATACAACCCTTTATATTCTACCAATCCCTACCACTTCATTAGTGGCAAAATCATATATACCACAAAAAAGTATATATGAAAGAGAAAAAACCATCTAGTGTCATTTTGGAGTCTAAACACTAATGCAGGCTCGGATTTGAAAGTTGGTGCACAGAGATGGAACATCATCAAAAACCATATTATTTACTAGGTTAGCTTTGCCTATATCTAACATATCAAAAATTTCATCATTAGGCAACATTTAGGATTTCTCAATAAACAATCTATTTTAAATCATATGATCAACAGAATATGATAGAACACCCAACCTAGACCTCAGTGTGTCACACAACAAGAGCTCTTAAGAAAACCCTTAAAGCTATAATGTTGTTACTTTTACCCTTTTTTTTTTCACGTGATTAGGTTTGCCGTGTAACTCGACGTAATCTAATTTCTTGAAATAGAATCTAAAGCAATAAGTTGCAACTTATTAAATAAAACTTTGCCCAATGACCACAAGTTAGAGAGAAGCATTTCTAGACCAGCCATGCACAGGAAACCAAGACCAACATGCATTAGAAAACTTAGTTTGCTGTTGACTAAGCCTTTGAATACCGTAAGTCTAGACACCTAGAGAGCGTCCCATTTTTATAAAATGTCCAATGATGACAAACTAATTGAATGAAAGTAAGGGACCCCTATGTATTGAAAATGAGGACCATAAAATATGACAATATTTCTTAGCCTGACATCTAAACCCAAATATGCCTATTGAAGGCTAAAAGGATCCAAAGCCCAACAGGCCCAAATTAACAATGTTTGATATCCAGTTGAGATTTATTTCATATTTTCACCCGACTTTAGAGGGCATAAAACTGTTGAGTTTAGACATTTCTATTCATCATTGAACAATCTTCATAATGACATACCATATGTCAGAGGTTAGAGAACAACATAAAGGATATAAGTCGATCACTAAGATGTACACTAAAAATGATACATGTTCACTATTTTATTTATATTACTAACACACTAATCCAAGAATATGAAATCAATGTTTTTAGAAACTGGACTCAATGAGATTTTGGAGAAAAAAGGAATCACTCAAAATGGACACCGAATGAGAATGTTTTGTCCAAAACAAGTTACGGCTCAGCTAGCCTAGAAAACCTAGTCCCATTCTCACGTGAATAGGCCAATAACAGAGCTGGGTACCTGTCAGTAGGAATCCGATTGGATTCTTAGAGCTCTTCTCTACTTCTCAAATGAGTCTTAGGTATTATAGTTCTATATTGATACATAATTTGTTTAGATTAAGCCCATTGGGAGTTGAATTAGGTCTCCTCTTCTTAATCAACTTAGTTTGCACTAGCAAGCGATGTGAAGGGGGGCTACCCACTAGGGTTAGACATCATCAGAAAATTGGAGAGATCATCAGAAAATTAAAGAAACATGCTCCAATAATTGGAGATGAGCCACAATCAAATCCGATAAAACTCTTAGAGACTACTAAAGAGAATCTAACCAAACATTCTTAAGTCTACCCTCAAAACCTACTGAGGCACAAGTCCAAACTTGATATTTCTAAATCCCTAGGTTGTCCAAGTTACTCAAGCAGGTAGCTTGAGGCACCAATCTCTTAGACCTTCCTTCCTTCCTTGTACCTTTTTTTATCTTTATTTCATTGAATTTCAGGTGCAGCAAAGATGTAATCTTTAATTAGTTTAGCCCTACCCAGTGTAATTATTTACATTATTTCCTTGAATTCTTCTATACTAGCATTGTATTCTTAATTCTTATAATTTTATACTCATATGCTGCATGGCAGTTTTGTACAATAGTTAATCTTAATTTCTTGTATTGATTAGTAAAGGTTGTCGGCGATGACAGGTGGTGTCGTGATGCACTTCGTTACGTCATCCGACATTTAGCCCCGAATCTAGATCCTCATTTGAGCATATAGAGTTAGATTGTCGCCCACAATAGGGATTATTCAAAAGCGTTTCAAAAGCCTTATTTGATGGAGCTAAGTGTCCCTTTTGGGTGTCCCCTCGATTTATAGTTCACACGAACCAATTGTCCCCTCGGTGTCCCTTTGGTTTTGACCTATTCCAAAAAGTGAATTTGGTTTGTAAATTTCTTGTGAAACTCATTAGTAACTCTATTAATCAACTTTGCTATTTTTTTATAGTATTTTTATTTTACTTTTATTGTCGAATTGAAGCATAATAGTTTACGGATCCATGATAGCACCATTGTTTGGAGTAGGAACTCAGCCTAGGTTTGGCCTAGGAACCTGATCGGCTCTCCTAGAGCAGGGCTATTGCCCAGTTCTGTGGAACGATTAGCCTATACTCTCTGGAATCAGACTTCAAGATTGGACCTAGTTCTAGCCTAGGAACCGGGAAGGTTCCTATATCAAGACTCTAGTCGAGTTCTTTGGGTTTGCTATAGTTTGACCGTTTTACAAAAGATAATACAAAAGTTAGTTTTGAATCCGAATACCTAACAAACGAGTCAGACCATTCATGGGGGAACCGCATCCAGAGCGTGACCTTCAGGGTGTGGTCCTTATTGTGGTGACTCTATAGGGATCCATATATAAATCCATTCCCTAGATCTAGGACCCATTGATGAGTATACATGGGTTTATCCACATGCCTAAGCTAGAATCTTCTAGGAAAGCTAAACTAAAGTTATATTTAACCCTAGTATGGGCCCGTGATTTATCTTGCATAGACATAGGTCCAACCTAGGCTCATAGGTAAGCTTTCTAAGCCCAACTTAGGACCTAATATGAGCTAAGACCCTATTTCAGCCTACACCAAAATCTTAACCGAATTTATTCCCATCCCAGCACAAATTTTGTAAGCTCACCAAGCCACTGTTTGTTCCTTGCTGGACTAGAAGTCATTAGTCATTTTGTTTAGTAGAGAGTCTATGCTAACAACCTTTCATTTATATTATTTACCTCTATAACATTCCACTCCACTAAACCATCGCCTTATTGATGAGGATAGCGAAGTGAATAAAATATATGATAGAAATCCACAAACCGGGAGGCTCTTATCTCAAAAAGAGTCTAGGGAAATTTCACCTATTCGGTCAAGGTTAAAATTTAAGTTAGAGTCTAATCCCTCACCTATTCTAATGGCAGGAACCAACGAAATGGTTTAATTTATGAAGATATTAGAGAGAATGCAGACTAGAATGGAGGAGAGTGAAAATAAGATGGAGATGACTGCAAAACCTTACCAAGGAAACCCAAAGGGACGACGATGAGAAACCTCACAATGAAGAACATGAAGATGGTGGAAAGGGAGAGCCAATAATAAGAAGAATGAAATAGAATGGAAGAAGAGCACTCCTTAAATTAATCCATTAGTAAATCATACAAAATAGTTGCCTTAAGTTCCTTGTTAAACAATTACTTTAATGATTATGTGGGATTCACTTCATTCCCAAAAGGCCATATTTAAAATCTACAGAACGGAAAGTCTTTAACACTATGTGAGAAATTTTATCAGTGCCATGACTTTAAAAGGAATTGACAAAGATATCTCCCACATCATATTTTCTTAGATGTTTGTCAAGGATGCAATGAAATGGTGCAATGTTGTAAACCTATGAAAGGTCATGAATTGAGATGATCTTTGCAAGGAATTTCTATGTCAGTATTCATGCAGTGCTGACCTACCAACCACAGATAGAGACTTGGTATTAATCAAGCAAAAAGCAAAAGAAGGATTTTATGATTTTCTTACCCAATAAAGGGCAATGCCCACCTATATGGTGGGTCAAAGGCTGATCAAGTCAGATTATTTATCAGAAACTTATAATGCACGCACAAACAACACCTATGATTCACACCCTTTGAAAATTTCACGACATTAAGGAATATTGGCATGCTTTTGGAAGAAGAGCTAGCTGATGAAACCCCCACAAAAGCTACTAACAATTGGAAGGATGATTATTATAATAGGGATTAGAAAGAGAACGGTTCTATAAGTATGGACATACATGATCTAAACCATTAAACCGAATATACCCCTACTGGAACTACATATGCTCAAGAATTAGAACACAAGATTGTCCTTCTGTCAATTAAACCAGAACAGAGGACACATGAAAGTCTAAGAATAGGACCCAAACAAGTATTGCAAATATCACTAAGCATACGGCTATGATACTGAAGATTGTTGGACCTTGAAGAATTAGCTGGAAAGCATGTTCAGATGAGGACAAATTCTCTTACTTGAGACCGCCCTACACAAGGGACCTTGAGTTTTTTGAATTTAGAGGATATGATGCCGCATGTTGAGTCACTTTTTCTTTTCTATCCTAAGTTCAAGTTGATGTAAGCTTAATCATTGATAAATATACTCCTTTACTGGTTTTGTTGTACATAGCCCCTTTATTCTTTTCATACTTCTAGCCAATGATGAATCTAGGGTTAAGAAAAGGGGAAAAAAAGAGAAAGATGGGCTAGCTTTAAAATCTCACAAGGCGAGCTAGGCAAAAGAAGAGGGAAAAATGATTTCACTACTCCATCTAGCCAATCCAGAATTAGTCGCCATACCCACCGTTCATAGCTTGACTTACTCCTATCTATCCAGGCCAATTGGAGTTGTCTCTAGACCATACCTTAGCCAATGGCACCAAACTGTACCTGGCCTATTTGAGTCTTGCATATGCATCCATACATAGAGGCATCCATACACCTATCAATTTATCATTTGTCCAACACATTAAATAATGTGTGTCCATCCCTTCACTTGTATAGATAATAGCACATATCCGCTTAGGAGCTTAGCCCTTGCTTTCCCTCATATGTGGGCTTATCATCGACTTTGAATACAAGCTTGCATTCGACTCATACATTCATTCCCATTCGCACATAAATCTATGTACTTGAAACAAGCTATAGATGGCATCCATTCTTCCCATTTTTACACCATCTTAGCAAGAGACCTATGGAGATAACAATATTAAAGAGAACAACCAGTGGCTACTTTCCTAGGAAATTAAGTGCTTCCTTTAGAAAGAAACTTTGATGACTGTATGCTGGATTATCTCACTAGTTAGCTAAAGATAGCCTATCCTAGGCGTAACAACAAAACACACTTAGGAACCCCATTGGGTACCATTATAGCCTCTTAATGATATCCAACTAGAACAAGACACTTTTGCTTGATCTTACAAATGAATATCCATTTGTCTTTTTGTAGTAGGGGTGGGCCATAAACTGAGTACCAATTGAGTCAAGCGGGTTGACCCATTTAAAATAGGGCCAATAATGGGGCGTCAATGACGGACTGAGTCCATAGTAGGTCGACCCATCAAGGCATATTAACGGGTTAAATAAAGTCGATCCATTAACAATCCGTTTAGTAACCCATTATTTTTTGAAGCTACTTGGCACATTAGTTGGTATGATATAGTTAGTTAAGCTTATTACCAATGCTTTATGCATAATAATATTATTATGCATAGTTCTTTTTTGTGCAAGTTTGTTCTATTTAAAATGGGCTAACATCTGATCACCAATGGGCTGACCCAACCCTACCCGTTTATTTACACAAAAGGTTTGACCTGGCCTAAATGATTAACGGTCCGACCTTGACCCGACCTGATCTACTTTGCAAACAGGTACGTCCTAACCCAACCCGACCTGGTCCATTGCCCACCCGTACTTTATAGTATATTGTATGCACATCTTGGCATTACGTGTATTAACCTTAGCCTTCTTGCCTTCCTAATATTACTTATGTGGCTTAAGGGCTCGATCTCTACAATCACACATATCATAACATCAAATTAAGTAGATTTCTCATCTTTTTAGTCATAAGAAGGTCGATCATTTCTTATCCTAGTAGTGGATAGCTAGAAACACGTTTTTGATTAGATATCCACTGTATTTAGTTGTAGGGGATTAGAAATGCTCTCACTTTAGTCGTTAGTTCATAGGAGGCTAAGAACATCAATTCATAGTGGTAGATGGCTAAAATTCCCCCATTGCATTGTCAAACCTTTAATTCCTTGCCTAGTCATAGGTGGCAATAGCACTCTTTTTTTAGTCATAGTTAGCTAGAACCCTTTTTCCTAGCTGTTAGTGGCTGAAACTCCCTTTTCCTAATCATAGAAGACTAGATTCTTTCCATCCTAGTCATGTATGCCCAGTATCTCTTCTCTTTAGTTGTAGGTGCTCAAACATACTATCATCCTAGTCCTAGGCAGATATACTTCTTTTTACCTTGTCTTAGGTGGTGACAGATTCTTTTCCTGATTATGGATGATTCTTCGTGGCCTTTCCAAGTAATAGGTCGCAAAAAACCCATTTTTTGTTGTTGTAGGTAACAGGAACCTTTGTGTTAGTCATAGCAGGCTAGATTGTAGCTGAGACCCTAGATGGACCCCTTCACTTTGTCCTGACCGTAGGATGTTGGTCTATAGAGAGACCCTAGATAGGCCTTCTTCTCATCCTAACCATAGAAGATGGTTCTTGTAGAAGAGCACCTAGATAGACCTTCACCTTTGTCCTAGCCATATGAAGTTGGTTTTATAGGAGATACCCTACTTAGTAATTTCCCCTTTGTTCTATTTATAGAAGTCCCTTGTAAGGGAGACTTGTTAAGCAAAAAAATCATGCATCATTTTATTAATTATTTTGATTATACTTTACACATTACTGCGTCTAATTTACTTTATTTTATATATTTTCCAGGATAGACATTAATAAAATAAAAAGGAGAAGACAAGACATCGAAGCTCCGACTTTACCAGATTTACTGAAAAGACGGTCCAATAATAATTTATAGAAAATATTATTTCCATGATTGTTTAATTGGACTGGGGTTTCAAGAGTTGGAATAACGCTAGAGATCTTGAGGGAGAAGAAGTCTAAGGAAGAGAGGAAGGAAACCCTAATATACTAAAACTAACATCCTTCACTTCCTATATATCAAAACCACAGTAGCTTCAGGCCTTCCCCATCATCCATGCATCTCCTCACACCCCTTCACCATATCCCACGGCTGCCACCTCTTCTCATCCCCCATACTTAATCCTTCCTCTTCATACCCCATCACACACCTAGCTCACAATAACAAAGCTACGACGCAACTCCCTCTTTCTTTTCGATCATCATCTGCGCATCACCATCAACCCCCCAAGGCTCCTCCCTCTCCATCACCTCCCCATCATTCATCACGCACCAATCACAAGCCACACAGCCATCTTCACTAAGCCAAATAGAATTGTTCTCTTTCATTTTTTGATGTTTACTTTTATTTTATTTTATTTTACTTTTATTTTTGTTTAGTTAATTATTAAACATGAATTATTTGGGTGAATTTGGTGATTTTGATTTTAATATGAGTGAGTAATTCCTTTTTACTTAGTATAATCTTCTTGAAGCCATCCTAAATTTACTATTTTGAAACAAATCTTATGCTTTATTGCCTAGTTGATTCATATTCATGATTCTATAGCGATTAGCATTTATCGTTTATGATATTCATGTTAAATTAATTAGAATGCATACTAATGAGTTTAATACGATTTCGATTGATAGTTTTGAAGACTACAATACGTAAAAGTTATCGTCTTTTATGCTTAGGTATCACCCTAATTAATCATGGATAGCTCAAACCCATCTCTTTTAATTAGGTAATCGCTTTAGATCTTTGTTAAATCGATTTGCTGGTAAATTGGTTACAAAGTGTTCAATGATGTTTTTATAATTCTTAATGCTCTAGTTTGATTAAATTCTTGCACTGGTGTGAGAGTTATCAAAACTAGTAGGGTTTATATTATGGCTGGACCTAATTAAACTAAAATCTAAGGAAAAATAGCGAAGAATGCTGATGGATGTTTTCTACAGTTTAACTCATGAATGAAATTAACTTGTGTGTTAATAATAAATATTAATTTTCCTGGAGGATTAAGATTATACTAAGTATCCTTCATAAATTTGACAACTTTTGATCATTATTTGTTGCTTAGAGTTAATTTGATTAGTTTGTTAATTTTTGTTCTATTTTTATTAGCTTCAATATAAATTCAATCAACCCCCCAAAAGTATAGTCTTTTAAGAGTGTCTAGTAATTTTAGATAGTTTATATTTTGATTTTTAGAGTGGTTATAATTTTAGATTGAGTTATATTCAGTTTTAGTATTTAACTACTGGTTTGTTAGAAATTAGACTAAAAATAGTTATTTTTGTTCTTTTTAATTTTTATCAGTTCACAGAGTCTATTTAGTGTCCTAGTCTACCCATATTTAATTTCGTAATTGTTGGAAGTTATTTGATAATTTTTCAGAATTATTTTGAGAAATTGATAAGTGTAGGTTTTTAGGTTATTAATTCTGAAAATTTTGATTTTTAATTTTATTTCACAATTATTAGGTGTTTTTAAGTCCAAAAAATTGTGTCCTAGAATTAGGGTAATTTTTGTGATTATTTTCGTATTTATAT
>NCQV01024915.1:0-17035 GCA_002740545.1 Lophocereus schottii | reverse complement strand
AAGATGAAGCACAGACCTTATATTCAGAAGCAAATCGAGCCAACTCTTGAGCAGCACCAAGGTCGGGCACCCCAGCGCGGACCCGAAACCCTTCTCGGAGCAGCATCTGAGCAACCCTGGCACCAAACTGACCCGTGGCCCCGGCCACAAAGACGGTTCCGGCGTCCTTCCGCCTAGCCGGGCCGGCGAACGCTGGTGGACTACTGACCACCGGTATCAGAGACTTGACATCAGAAATCTTACCCCACTTGAACTGAAATGGGTTCCGATTAGTATTAGCACTGCCCCCTTCGTCGGATTCTTCATCGAGGGCGGGTTTTCGAGGCCGGAAAGAGGGAAAAGGGCTGCCATTTTTGGCGAAGACGGTAACCTGTCTAGGGGTCTTGAGGGCTAGCCTTGAATGTGGGGTTGTGGTTATGAGGAATGAGTTGGAAGTGGCCGCCATTTGAGAGCTTTGTGATCTCCGATTGCCCTAAAAAGTTATACATTCGAATTCAATAACCCATCATTTTCGAGGGCAGTAGAGATTTTGAGGGGGGTCGGCTTATCTGGATTTTGCGATGTCAGAGAATTTAGCCAATCAAACTGAGCCATCAGAACACTATCCAGAACAGAAAATTTCCCACCAAGTTTTCCAGTGCTTTGACAAGGGTCAGTTGTGGCAAGAGAGAGAAATCCCCCCACCCAATAGTATTCGGATGTTTCACAACAGAAACAAATGGCCCAAGTTCAACGACAATAACCAGAACAAAATTGAGTTCCTCTTTCAAATTCTTTGGGCGTGGCCACTAGTTGAACTTGGTTTCAAGTTTCGCCGCTTTTTGATAGGAGTATTGTTAAATTGTTTGGCGAAGTAAAACTATGGTAGGTAAGTTAATTAAGAAGCAGTTTTTAAAGTTCTCTTCAAACAAATCCAACATCAACAACAATAGTAGTATTAGTAACTCAAAATTCTACAATCATGAATTGACAAAGATAAATTCCTCTTTCGTTACACATTTAGACATGGACCTTTCGGTTTTTTCCTTCTTTTTTTTTTCCCTGCTTGGGTATAGTTATGCACTCAATCCAATTGGAGGCTTCCAAAAAAAAAAAAAAGGGACCCCGGTCTAGACTAATAATTTAGCCCACCTCCCAAAATAAAGTTTGGTTTTCTTGAATTCTAGCTTTAACGAAGGCTAACTTTTTGCACAATAAGATTACCATAATTAAAAACGCATTCACAAATTAGTATTCACAACAATAGCTTGGTGAAGTGACGCAAAGGACATCTGTAAAAGAGCTCATGGAGGACAACTATACATCGTACTTGTAGAGAGAAGATAGTGCCAAATGACACGTGCTTGTAAAATATACACATTTCTTATTCTCTCATCCATTTGTATTTTGACGATCTTTAAAAAACGTGCTCCCAATAATAACATAGGGATTGGAACAATGCCACCTGTAGGGATGACAAAAGATTGCACAATTAAACATTTCTTACTCACTTGTATTTTGAGGATCTTAGGAGAACGTGCTCCCAATAGTGACATGGGAATTGGAACAATGCCACCTTCTTAGGGGGGCCAAAAAAACGCACAGCTTAAGCTCCGTTCCTTTCATTGGTAAATATCAATTTATCCACTTCAATTCACTTTATAAACTTTAATTAAAATAATACCAATTTCAACCCACTTCAATCCACTATTTTAATCAACTTTTACCCATCATATAAAAAAATACCAATTTTAACATACTTCAACCCGCTTGATTCCATTCCAACAAAAAATATATCCACTTCAACTCACTTTACACATTTATCAACCCCGATTTCCCAACAAATAGAATGAACCCTAAAGTGAAACAAGGAAAGATTTTGGGACAGTTAGCATTATCTACCTAACAAGCTGTGTAACAAACTGTCAAAAGAAGAAAGGAATATTAGAGAGAAGTCCAATACAATAGAGAACAAGTTTAAGACCTGTTCTTTTCGTAAGTAAATTGAGGTGAATAAAATAGTAAAATAAATTGAGGTTGATTGAAATAGATTGAGGAAGGTTAAAGTAAGTTAAAATGGGTTAAATTTTTTTATGTAATAAATTAAACTTAGTTAAAATAATGAAAGTAGGTTGAAATAAATTAAAGTAAATTGAGGTAGATTGAAATTGATATTTTAGAATTGACCCACGAAAAAACCAAGACCTTAATCTAACCATCTAACACAGCAGATTCTAGCACCAAACCAACAAACCAAGTAACAAACCAATCGAGCAACCAACTAGGATATCTTCTCAGAACCGCCGCTACGTACTACCGCACCATTGAAATGAGCGAGCGAATATTTCAACCAGAACTCAACTTATATACATCATTACTCCCTTTATGATCCGCTACGATAAGACAAGACATCAATCTACCAACACAGGTGAACTAAATAAAAAAATCAGGCATCAATCTCACCACCACGATAAAACGAGACATAAAGTTAAAGCCTAAAAAGAGGCGGGTCCAAACACACTGGTTACAAACAACCCATGAACACAGTTTCTCAACCATACTTGAAGCAAACCCCCAAACATTTGCCCACTAGGCATACATGCAAGTACTTTTTCCACATTTCACCCTCCATTTTACCCATCCAAAGACCAAACCCTCCACTGATATTGCATTTCACACAAACCAAAATTTAAGAATGTCAACAAGCCAATCAAGGACGATCCTCATTGAGAACTCAATCCATCTACCCTAGGTCTACCAAAGCAACCTCATCATCATATTTGTAATACCCTCGTGATTAAAACCTAACAACTAGAGCTAAGAATAAGATTGAATAACAACAAACTAGACGTCTGGACCTAGACAATTCATGAAACCAACCAAACGAGTAAAACGCAAGGGCATCCTTCTGAGATCCAAATTGTAACCACAGGTGCCCATGCAAGGGAACGACAGGCACAAGACTTGTCACTTGAGTGGCATAGAGAGTCAGCAGCAAGAAAATAGGAAGTGTTTGCCTGAGTGGGAAAATAAATGAAATGGTAAATCTCTGCATCCGTAAGAGCAAAGTTTTGCATCCATAGTTAATAAGAGCAAAGTTCTACAAAATTACATAAAATGGCATAAAATCAGACTCTCACACAGCAAATGAGACCTTCCTTGTGTAAACAAACAAAAGAGGGGCCAAAATCAAGCCACCAGCATAACTGAATGCATCACAAATAGACCAAAATCAAGCAACTTGCATAACTCAACACACACATAATAATGAAACGTCAGAAGAGATCATGTACCCCATAATCACCCCTGGAACAAATGTGTATACTAAATACAACTCAAAGACAGATCGGCCACGTCATCCAGAAGGATTCCAATGCCCATCGCACTACTAACTATGGACTACACAGAAACGCAAGCAGGTGTCGAAAGGCGACAGCAGAAGACATACATTCACAAGCACAAGAACAAAAGAGATAGGATAAAGCTTAACAAGTTGCCAGAAAAACTCAACACATGGTTCGAGAGCAGATGTGATTATGCAGAGTAGTCGTCCTGTAAAAGGCCTCAGACGAGAGGAACCAAGACTATTGACTATTAAGCTGTGATCTGATCCAGAAGGTCCTATTCAAAAGAAGAATGCCCGTAATTGGTAATATGCAAAGCTTATTTGTTTACAAAGTCCAGAAAGCAATGGATTTTGTCTAAGGGCTCCTAAATATTGCAACAGAGGGACCCCCCACAATAGAGATTGACAGTAGGTCCTAAAATCATATCATCTGTTGAGTCCTCTCCACTTTACAAGATGTAAATCACAATGAGCTTGATCACATGTTTGCCAATAGAAAGAATACACAAAAGGTAAAAGTGTTACCCAACAAAGATTCAAGAAACAGACACAGCAGAGAAAGAGCAAACATAATTAGACCCATAAACTGAATACAGACAATGCGAGTTCATTTCTTTTAAGTTATCCATGCCGAGTGCAGCAACATTACTAGTCTGTAATCTAGAATTGGGCCAGTGGATAATCCATCAATCAGTGTGATTTCTGCTTAGTAACAGTTAGGTCACCACACTGTCAACCCAACTCCAGCACAATGGCTCACTTCGTATTCTGGCTTCCTGCCAACCATTTCTAAGATGGCCACCCAATCGCATGGCAAGTAACATTTTCAACTCAAAAAACACATCACAAACTAAAAGACACACGACATGAAAATGGATCACACTTAACCACACCCCCTCCAGTCTCTCTCTTTCTTCCATCTCTAGTGATTAAACAGTGACAATATCAGGCAGCATAATGCTGGATTTGCAAAATGGAATTAATGGAACAGCTCATGAAGTATGTTTTCCAAAGGATGAGAAGGAGAAGCATCAACTTGATAATTTCTGGAACACATCAAAAATAATTTGAGATATGTCATTAAAAAATGCAGACAAACAGATTCACACCTTTGAAAGTTGTAATCTGTAACTCAAATCACACAATACTCCATTTCCCATGGTTCGAAACGACACGTCAACATAACATAAACAACAAAGGATGTTGTCGACATAACATAAACACCAACAAAAGGCATATAGCAACTACAACCTTCATAACTTCAGATCTGCTTGAATATCATGCGATATAACATAAACACCAAAAGACAGTAACAAGTTCACAAGACGGTTAACAAGCGGCAAACAACTGTGTCCCTTGTTAAAGCCTATAATATACATTTCCTACTTAAAGAAAGGAGTTACCAAATATCAACTGGATCCATCCAAAAGCTTATAGCACCACGCAAAATTATAGAGAACAGAATCCAAGGCAAGAAGACCTCTCAAGCTGCCAACATAATAGAAAAGTAAGCATAATGAATAGCTGAAAAGGTCAAAGTTATGCAATTCCGATGGATCATATTCGTCGCCTATATGGTATAAACATTTGCATCTTCTTCTAAGAGACTGCATTGAAGGAAATGAAAATACTTCACCTGCTTTATGCTCAAAGGTAGGCCCCACAGGTTCTCAACCACATCTAGTCGGAATATTCTCATAGTATCAATCTATCAATTAACCAGAAAGCCAACTTAGTAGCAAACTCAAAGCTAACATTACAGCACCAGTATGTAATACGTCCTATCAATAAATTCACAAAATGGAATAAGCACGCTACAATTAGCTGCATATTCACTTGCATCTTCACATTACAAGTCAATTATTACATAAATAATAATCAGTTAGCTACTTCAGCACAAAATGACAACTGACACACACAAAAGCCAATCTGTTGGGTACTTTCTACACAGACAAGAAACAAAATTTACCAACAAATGGGAACAGTTATTACCAGAATATTTAGCAGCATGTTCAGCACAGAATTGCAGTCAAAGATTATCTCAGGAAATCCCCAACTATCCATCTCAGCTGCGAGCAGCAAAACACAGACTACATTAAAAAGACATAAACTACAATATATCATTGTCTATAAAGTACAACGCAACAAAAATGACAAGACTTCATAGCTATTGTTCAACACAGATAAAATAATAAGAAAGCAGCGCAGGAAGTCCAAAACAGCTAAAATTAGCGGCTAATGCCCTTCTTAGCTCTAAGTGACTCAAGAGCTTTTTCACGTAGCTCAATTTCAAGTCTCTTTTTCTGTGATTCAGACTCTTCATCTTCACTTGAATACTTCCTTTTCCCCTGCTCAGCATTAGAGGCATTGGCATCCTTTACATTTTTTTCCATTTCAGAAGACGACGCATCAGCATCCTTTGACTTCCTCTTTCGTTTGCTTGAGTGCTTCTCCTCCCTCCGCCGACGCCGTTCCTCACGGCGACGGCGACGCTCCTCTCTACGCAATTTTTTCTCTTCCTTCCTCCTTCTCTTAGCTTCCTTCCTATCCTCTACTTCAGAATCAGAACTACTATCATCCGATGTTGCTTCTCTTCGACTTGATCTTCTATGCTTCCTCTTCTCAATCCGAGCTCTTAGCTTCTCACTTCCCTCGGAACCAGAATCAGGGCTTCTCCGTTCAACTTTTTTACGAGAATCCACCAAGGCACCAGATCTACCATCGTCCCTAACATCTTTGGTGTGGGAGTTTCTCTTCTCATCTGACTTGGGACCATCCCCAGGATGCAATGTATCTGGTGTCTCGTCAGATAAAGGACCCTTATGTGGAGACTTCTTTGGAGCTCGGGCTTCCTTTACGGGGACTTCCTCACTGCAAATCAAGTGGGTAATAAAATAAAGGGATGTATGCTTTTGCAAAAGAAAATACACAAGCAATCAGAACAACGAGCAACACAAGAAAGACAATGTACCTCTTCATATCATTGTCCTTCTGTCTTGAATCAGTACCATCCAGGTGCCGGCGAGTAACAGACATATCGGGAGAATCCTTACTCTTGCTACGAGATGGCCTGACAGATCCTCTTTCAGTAGAATTGTAGTTATTCTCCTCATCCTCCCTATAACAGTGTGTTTCATGTCACCCAGAATGTTCAAAGCTAGAAAGTCGAACATTGCCATTTAAATTACATGAACCTTTCAAAAACAAATAAATGAAAGACAAGCACTAGACAGATCGAACCTGCAGTTTTGCGATCGCTCTGCATTTCTTTTTGGGCTGCCACGATGAGCTCTCTGCTCTCTTGATTTAACAGGACTTTGGATGCCACCAAGAGTCCTCCGATCCCCTGCTCTCTTACGAGGACTCTCATATGGACTGGACAATCAGCAAAACTGTAAGGATCAATAATTTATAAAGAGGGATTGAAAGACAAATTATCATTTTGTAGAAAACTCATGAATAGAAAAAAGGAACCTTCTATCTTCAGCAATGCTCCTAGTCCGAGTTTGATGAGGCTCTACGTGACTTAGAGACTTGTCTGGTGAAGGTGACACTGATGGCACTTTCCTTCGTGAATGATTTCTCTCAGGATGATCTCTCTGGGGGGACAGAGAAATAGGCTGTTTACGTGCCATCTTAGCAGGCTCATCCGGTTCATGGTTCCTGTATCATCAAACATAATTTAAGTTCTTTCAACATGAAATGACCATTAAGAATATTCACTCACAGCCACAAGAATATCAACATTTAGACCTGCCAAAAAGTTCAACACATACCTCAACCATTATTTAGATATAAGCATAGAACCAAAAATATAATAAAGAAAACCAAAATGACACAGATGCTAAGGATCTTCTTTTTCCAAAAATGCAACCTCTAAATGAGTAATTACCAGGCTCTTTGTTTGGGGAATCCAAGAGGAGACTTTTGGCGCCTAGGTGATCTCCTCTTAACAGGTGAAATAGAATTGCTCCTGATAGGTGATGCAGAACTCCGACTTGCAGGTGAATGGGATCTACTTGCCAAAGGAGAAGGAGATCGTCTACTAGCTGGAACAGGTGACCTTCGTCTAACTGGAGATAATGATCTACGTCGTACAGGAGATCTAGACCTCCGACCCACAGGCGACAGGGACCTACTATCATCAGATGGGGACTTACGACGGACTGGATATTGTGACCTGTGAACAGGAGATTCAAACCGGCGCCGGACAGTAGACAAAGCCCTCCGCTGTATGGGAGATCGAGACCTTGAGCTTGAAGTAGACCTTCGTCTACGCCGATAAACAGGAGAAGGGGATCTGCGTCGCCTAGGGGATGGGGATCGTCGCCGCCAAGGCGAAGGTGACCGGCGCCGTCGTGGAGGTGAACGACGGCGCCAAGGAGAAGGTGACCGCCGACGCAAAGGTGAACGTGAACGGCGTCGCAAGGGAGAAGGTGACCTACGTAAGACAGGAGAGGGTGATCTACGTCGGACTGGAGAAGGTGATCTCCGACGAATTGGAGACCGTATTCTATGCCTCATGGGAGATGGTGATCGATAACGTGTGCGAGATGAAGATCGTCTTCCAGAATGGGATCTGTGCCTTGGAGATATAGACCTTCGGGACGACCGTCTCCTGGGACTGATAGATCTTTGGGGAGATTGAAGCCCGCCAGGAGACGCTGATCGCTTCCGTTCCCTTGGAGAACCAGAGCGGACCCTTTCAGGAGAGAGTGATTGCCTTCTTGCTCTAGGAGAACCAGAAATGCTCCTCGATACGCTTCTCTCTCTGAAAGAAAACAAGCTAAATAAGACTGAAAGAGAAGGCATAAGACACACCAAGTCTATTTGAAAGAGCAGGCTCAAAACTAAAACATTGTGGTTAGAAATGTGAGCAGTCAACAGCCTACTAGTTATAGGCATCAAGACAGAAGTATTATACATGAAGGCTTAAGAGCACGTACTTTGAGTAGCCTCTGGAATTGGAGTATGATTTGCCAATTGACCTAGAGCGGGCACTACTAGAAAGAGTGCAACCACAATAAGACGAGATCCTCCAAATAAGCTTCTACACATTAATCCAATTACATTATATGCAATCTTACAACTCAAAGGAATGATGATTACCGATGAGGTGACGGTGAGCGATCAGATGAATATGGTGACCTGGAAGACCTGCAAGATATAGACCATAAGCAGGCTAGAAGTAATTGAACACAATGTCTGGAATTTTAGAAGGCAAAAAAATTTAAAAAAAATAGGAAGGCAAAAAGAATATCATAAGAATCACAGCTCATATAAAAAGATTTTTAAACACTCCAGAATGTAAGAGAAAAGGATAAATGAAGCACAATAACAACAATACAGGGTAGTCCAATGGCACGAAAACAAGAGAGGCAAGCATTCATCAACAACCAATTCAAAAAAAATAAAATAAAAGCAGCAAACAAGGACAGAAAGAAGACAAGGAAAAGTCATTGCAGGCTGATCCTTGATCAGATGCAGCAACCAGGACATCTACAATTGAGAAAATGCGAACACAGCATATTAGTGAGCAACACTTGTTACAGCACTTGACCAAGCAGACAAGAAAAGTCGAAATAGAGGATGAGCACAGGAAACAATGATTTCAGTAAAAACCAGCATCTGATAGTTAATTCAACCTTCTAAAATGAGTAAGACACATAGTTACCGGGGTCAGGGATCACTCCGAATCGAGGAACGAATTCGGGATCGCAATACGTAAACTTACTGGGATCCCGGAACGTTGGGGTGGCTCCACTGGGGACGCCAATTTGGACCGTAATTTGCCGTAAAATATTTTTTGGATCACTAAAGAAAGTGCTGTACCTTGAGCCCAATATGCTTTTTTTTTAATTGAAAAAAAATTAATTGCTTAAAACTTAACTTCATTCAGCACAAAAAATATTTAAATATGCCTTTATTACTTAACTTTGTACAAACAAAAGCAAACTTCAACCAGTGTTTAGGATAGACTACAGTACTGTTGGACTATTGGATCTAGCATCTCACCCAGTCGCTTCAAATGTTTGTTTTTGCTTTGTCTATCCACAATGTGCTTCATGGATGATCCATTACTTACTTCACCTTCGTGTCACTTCAAGGTAGAGATGAAACGTAAACAACATCCCTCTTCCCCCTCCCACTTCACCTCCCCATCCTCTCTTCCTTCTAAAAATCGGAAAAAAGGGCAAGGGTTCATGTCCAAAAGATGGTCTGATTAACTTTTTGGACTAGTTGTTTCTCTTTGCAATTTGGGATTGCCAATATGCTAATTTCCATGTTTGAGGAATTGCGATCTGGAACGAAGATCCCAAACCGCGGATCTGGGGGGGCACCAAATTAGATTCCTAAGGTAAGAAGATTAAGCAAGTTAACCTCTGACCACAAACGGAATCCAATCCAAATCTATATCCAATGCCTCAAAAATCCCACCACTAGGCAGGGTGCGGGGGAGTATGTTGTAGCAGTCTTACCCCTAAATTGCAAAATCACAGAGAGGTTAGTTCTGCTAGACCTTAGATTTAAAAACCGTAGACTACTTACTACTCCACAGAAATAGAGCACAAGAAGGTTAGAGAGGTATTTTCTTTTAGTCTGTACAATCCAAGCTGAAAAAATGAGTCCAAACTTGTCTTTTTCAACTATACAGATTTTGGACAGTCCGACCACATAACAGAACACTCACTAAAATTATTCATATAGTTCAGTCATACAACTGCATAGACACCAATCTTAGAAGTCAAGAACATGCAAAAGAAAAACCCAGCACCAGATAGCAATAATCTGAATCTATTCCATAAAATAATAATTTCAATAGCTAACCTTTTCCTTCCTCTAAAGCCATTGGTCATACCACCTCCATTCTCATCTCCAGATTGCCTATCAGAACCCCTTTCTGCTTTTCTATCTGATTCTTCATGATCAAGTCCACCATCCTACAGTAGTTTGAGGTAAAGGACATGAACCCAAATAATTGCAGAAGCAAGCTGAATGGCAATAACAAACACAAGAATGTTAACATTAAAAAAACCAGCTCCAAAGAAGCTAATTCTTGCATGAAATGAATGAAGTTACCAGTTTTCCATCTTTCACATGAGCAGACTCCTTTGCTTCCTTCTCTTTCCTCCTCTGGATTTCATCAAATATTCGATCTGTCTCTGCCTGCAAGCATTGAAAAAAATGAATACACAAGTGAAATACACAAATGGACAACAGGAGTCAGTAGTGAGGTAATCAGACCTTTTTCTTCCTGGTTTCCTCCTCCTTAGCATCCAGGAATTGCTGAGGAACACCACTAGCATTCTTCTGGGCACTGAGGAGAAGTGCCCAGAGTTCTTTCATAAACTTACCAGTATTTTTCTCCATGAAACCAGTTAATTGAATTTGGACCTGCTTTCCATTGATCTCCTGCTTTAAAATACGTAGAAATTTAAGAAGCAATTACACATTGGGCATACAAGAAATGCATGCTCATAAACATGAGGAACACTTTTCAAGGGCTAACCACCAGGGCAACCATCTAATTCAGTAACGAGGGTAGAATTAGCATACAGATATGACAAAGTAAATGTCAGTAAGAAGACAATTCACAAATTAATAATAACAACATATAAGAAAGTGTATTTAAATGAAAAAAGGGCCATCATAAGGATATTTAAATGAAAAAAGGGCCATCATAAGGAAATTATCAGCCAATGCGCCGAAACCAATAGAGAGAGAGAGAGAGAGAGCGCGAACAGGGCAGCCCGGTGCACAAGCATCCCGCGTTCACGCAGGGTCCGGGGAAGGGCCGCACCCCAAAGGGTGTATTGTAGGCAGCCTAACCTGACTTTGTCAGTGGCTGATTCCACGGCTCGAACCCGTGACCTTTTGGTCACACGAAGACAACTTTACCAGTTGCTCCAAGGCTCCCCGCCAGAGAGAGAGCGAACAGGAGAGTATTAAAGTTCTCAAGCAGAAGCATCACAAATATGACTGAGTAGTTAACATAGGTGAACAACAGAAGATAGTAAGAGGGAAATAGGTTATTGCATCACGTTACACGCTTGATTGGATAGCATCTATTATACTGCTCGGTCCCCAAAAAAAATCAGCATGATCATAATTAAGATGTCTAACAGTAGTACGACATCTGAATAGTGACTAAGGCAAGAGTTTAGTGATTAGAAGTACTGAAGTAGAGTTCAGTGATTTTCTATGTCAAATTATTACCGGCCTTCCAAAGAACCCATCTACTAATTGCTAAGATAGTGGTTAGAAGTTTATGTAGAAAATAAGTCTGAACACTCGTAGCTGGTGGCGGTATCCATTTGCAATTCAAGTGTAATAAGTGTATTATTCTTATTTTACCTAGACCTAACTTCCTTATGTCTTTTATGTCTTTTCCAAAACAGCAAGCTATCAAAGCAGTCAAAATTGCCAAACATTTTGATTTTAAATGTATAGTTAAACAGCTAACTACTAAACACTAATGTGTCACTGTCTAATGCTCACATCCAGTGAAACAACTAACAACTAGGAAAACAGTGATTGACTAAGACTATTAGTTTTGCATTACACACCCTTAACCAGATGCATAAACTAATAGACCAAAAACAAGTGAAGCTACCAAGAAATAAGCCAACTCAAGTGGACTATGCCTTGACAAATCAAATCAAACAATATTAGAAGTACCTTTCCTTCAAGAAGTCCATAGATAAAGTTAATAAGCACTTCATCTTCAAACCCAAGAAGTTCAGTAACTCGTCTAGCGATCCATGGCTTGATTACATCCATTTTCACTTTTGTAACATCAACCTAATCGCCAAATCCACAATAGTTACACAAATAACTTCAAATTAAGACAAAGTTCAAATTTTACTCCATCGAACACTGCTACAAAGACTCAATTGCACGTAGGGAACAAACCAAATGTTCCAACTCAGGAGCGAACTTCTGCGTCTTGAGCAACTTCGCTTGCTTGTTCGAGAAACGAGTGTCTTGCTCGGCCGACGTACCCTACTCGGACGTAAAATCCAATCCCAATTAGACAAAACGAATCAAAGAAGCTACTAAATTCACTAAAACACCAGCAGATTTACCAGAGAAAACCATATCTGATCGAAAAACAACTGCATCGACAATTCAAATTGCGACTGATGTATAATGTCATCCAGTAATACCAATAAAATATGATTAGAGACGATTCCCTCACACTCGAAGGAAGTCCCAATTGAAATTTGCAATTCTATACCAGCAAAACCGAAAGAAAGTGGAAGATGAAGATGATTACCCGGAAAAAGCCACCCGACATTTTGTAGGGTTTCGGAGGAAGCCTGTTAGAATTCGCGCCGAACCAAGATCAAGACGATGTTCTGAAAGCTTGAAATGAAGAGAAGATGGATTGATTGGAGATCTATGCGATGGATTGGCCGCTCAGCAGAGTGACAAGCATCGCTCTACAGCAAGGGCTAAATCGGTCGAGCGTCTGATAGAGAGCATTCGCCAACATTTCTCGTCTACAATAGAAAGAAGTAAGAGAAGAAGCCCTAGTCGGTTGAAATTACCTGACTAGACTCGCGGAAGAACTGGCAGATGCAGGAAACTTTCGTACTTTTTGGTCTTTTGGTTGTTGTGTGTTTTTTTCATTTTATTTCATTTCAAGTTATGTGGATGTGTGGATGTATGGGCACGAATTATATGGTGGCACTGGGTCAGTTGTAGGTTTATACATCGGGTTATTGCATACGTCATCTTTTTTTCAACCTTTTCTAGATCTCATCTCTTATTTATATCCTCTCTTTTTATAAAAAATATAATACCCTTATCGCCATATAAGAGTATTATATTGTCACGACGCTCACAAAAAGCCTCCAAGATTAGTTTGCATTATATTAACTCTGACTCTAAAAATGACATAATATTTCTTTTTATTTCAATTTAGACTCATGTGACACCAAGTGAACCTTTCTTTTCTAAAATGCATGATAATATAACTGACAACATGTCACCTGCTCAACTTTACTAAGCTAAAGTATGTATAATGCTCCCTCCTCATGGGTCACACACCTGGAGGGTCAAACAAAGAGTCATTACCTTAAACCTGTAAAATGTAAACGGGGGTCGGGAAAAGTAGTCAAACCAAGGTCAAAGAGCCAAGCTAGATCACGTCACTAAAGTCCTTTCACATACATGTTTGCCTTACCACATGTCTTATGTATATGCACAAGTTACATCAAGTACAATCGCTATAGACATCCACTTAGTACAAGTGTCAAAAGGAGACTCTCAACACAAAAAGTGGCAAACAAAGACTTCACGTTGCCATCAGACTTATTTTGCATATGGGAAAAAGGAAAAAGAAAATATGATGAACAAACTACGCCCTCAGTGGGTAAGGCAACCGACGTTCAAAAACCAAAACCTTTCCAAGTATTAAGCACCTATAATAGCATTCAAAGATTATCTAGTTACTTTAACAGTAGAACGAACTTACAACTGACTTGAAGCTACCTTTGTTTTTGAAAAAATAACAATAAAACCCCCCTAAAATCTCAATGTAAAACAATTTTAAGAAAGATGCTCTGTAATCGGCACAATAGCTCACCTATTGCCAATTTCAAGCCATCGCAGACCCAAAAGGTAGTTCTTGGTTAACCAAAACCACTTTAAACACAACCCGTTTTAATAACGTCAGTTTAGAATGAACCCCTCTGCTAAACATGTTCCTTGAGTAAAGAACACTTTTAGGTCATCAGACTGCATCTAAATATTATTGCCCTCTGCATTCAAGTGATCGCACCTCAGTTGACATCTAGATTCCCAGGAATTGTTAAAGTCAAGGAGGAGCTATATTAAACTAGAAAACATAGGTTAATTAGGAATCTCGGACCACACTATCCTGCAGCTTGACCCCGGCATCCGATTAGCACTAGACAATTAACCTAGATTGCATAGATTACTTAGAAACTCATGAACACGTCAAGAGTCCTCCAGTGTTAGACTTCCCAGCCCTACAAAATATTTGAAGACCAGACAAGTCAATCAAAAGGGCTGAAAAAGGCACCACACTTCATAAAATTTTCCCCTCGAAATTCTTGTTTTCCTGTAACAACTTCGCATAATCACAGACTATTTATTTCGGTAAAATAGCAACTCTTATCGTTTGCAAATTGTTTTCAAAGACTAATTAGTTACCATAGAAATTTTGGATTCAAAGTCTAAATTCAAGCATATTAACCAATAAATCGCTTTTACACAAACAAAGCCAATTAGTGTGTAAAGCCTACAAATTTAGTCAAAATTCACAACACGCAAAACATTTTAATCACAACTTGTTTAGGATAAATCGAGACAATACTTTGTCACACAAGAGATTTCAAACTTGATTTAGATCTTATGTATTTCAAACAATCATTTCAAATCCAAAAACTTGGATCATTTCACACTAAATCCTAATGTCAAGAAAACATCTACACAAATCATACTTGATCTTAACAGCAAAGAACTACACGCACTCACACCAATAATAACTTGCAGTTCCAATCAGCATTCTTAAGTTCCTTTCAATTTAGGTCAAGTTCAATTCAAGTTTTATTCAGGTTTTAAGTCTAGGTTTTGTTAAGGTTCCCTCAGTTCCTTCTGATTTCTTAACAACACATAGAGAACGCCCAAGTACACAAAATATATTCAAGATGCTAATGGGTTCAGGTTCATGCCCTATTCAATTTCTTAACAATTCAGTTTAGGTTTAGGTTTCCTTCAAGCTTCAACTCAGTTCATGTTTAGCTTTTCAGCTACTTTTGTTCAGGTTTCAAGTCTTGGTCAGGTTCCATTCAGCTTAAGTTCAGTTCAAGTGCAGGCTTGGTTTCCCCTTCATTTCTTTTAGTTCCAATTTTTTTTTTCCCAGGCAACTCATATAAGCCATCCAAGTACATGGAATATCTTGTACATGTCATTCAATTCGCATTCAAGTTGTATTCAATTTTTTTAACAATTTACAACAATGAACAACCAACACTCACCAACATGGAAAAAACGGACAGCAACAGGAGTAGTAGTTCAAGTTTGGTTTAGGTTCAGATTTATCTCAGTTCAGATTCTTTTTTTTTTATTGTAACTCACTAATAAGGAAGCTAAGTACTTGATTATTGAGAAATAATGAGAGACAAGTAAAATCCAATGGTCTACATGTTAAAAAGAACTACTTGGCCCTAATAGTCCCAATTAAAAAGCACATGTCAAGAAGTACCACCAATTAACTTAAATTGCATTTCCTAATCAACTAGTCTGCATAACTAACTAGGTAAACTATTAGACTAACACGTCTATTAGTTGAGTAAATTTCACAACAATTACACTCCCCCCCCCCAAAAAGAACTTTGTCATCGAAATTCACTACGAACAAGTAGAGTCTAGATTAAATAAGACATAGGTTTGAAGAGTTTTATCAAATACATTAGGTGATACTCCAACATTGGGGTTTTCTCCCTCATGTCTACGTGTGTAACAGACTTATCACTTACCTGTGGTTTCTTGTCCTCCCTTTTGTCACCTTGTTGATCAAGAGATGGAGGCCAAAATCCATATTCCTGGGTGTCGATTCTATTACTCCACACAGCTTTAGGTTAATTGGCCACCTGATCTCCATATTCACAGCACCTAAACCCCTTACAAGGCCTAACATGTTGGTGAAGACATTTATGATAGAATTTCTTTCCTTGATTCTCTGTCGGTTGCTTTCCCATGCTTTGTTCTTTGCCGGAGTTAAATTTTTTAGCATTCTTCACCCAAAGCATTAGAGCCTCTTACCTCAAGGTTCCTCTTGGTGAGTTTACCCTTTTCTCCTCCGTCTTATTTTCATGAATTATTCTAACTATTTGAATTACCTTTTGGCACATTTCTTGGAAATTGGCATAAGTGTCCTGCTACCATTGTTTTAATGCTCCCCTTAGAACATGTTCAAAGTGATCCATGCTCATTTCTTCGGTAGCTACAAGAACTGGAGGAAGGCGATTGAGTTCGTTAAACTTAGGTGCATATGCCATCAGACTCATCGTTTTTTGTACTTAAGCGTGAGAGACTCTTATTCTTTGGCACACTTCATATCCTTAGGATAATACTTAGTATCCATTAAGGCCTTGAGTCATACCTGTAATGCCCCCAAATACTAATGTCTGATTACTCTAACTTAACTACTAATTTCTTATCAATCTGCAGTGGAAGACTTTTAATATAATGGGAGGCATTACCGCCATTCCCGAATAGAACAAGGCTAACTGATCTACTAAACCTTTATGATCACCCAAAATAAATATTTGTCGAGTCATACGGTTTATCTCTTATGTGAGAACTTGATTTCCCAACGCTAAGCAATATTATCCTCAGATTTCAAAAGACTAACAACACAAAATCTCCAAGATTCTAACTTATCATCACTGTGGGTGTTGACTAGCTAGCGTCTAGTAAACGTCCCTTATCTTGCTGCTTTCTGGTTTCTCAGGAGAACGACTACGCATTTCTTCTCATACCTAAAACAGAAAAACAGAAAGACATTCAAATGGTGAGCTGAAACTCAATACATACATTCCCATGCGGTAAAATAAGTTTTATGAAAAGTTAGTTAGGCCGACCGCATTTCAAAACATTTTGCTTTACAAACAGGAGAGAGAAAATGTATAAGTGAAATTGATTTGCTGATTATTATCTGGAAGTGGACCCCTTGGT
>NCQV01024879.1:4404-26686 GCA_002740545.1 Lophocereus schottii | reverse complement strand
AAAAAAAAAAAAAATTCATGCTGATAAGTATGGAATAACACCAAGAACATCCAATATATATGGAAATTTACACTTGGTTCCCATAAGTAAGGGGCAAGCAGCTGGAGGCCAGGGAGGAACACATATTCACTTGCTTCCTCCCTTTGAACCCGAGTTAACGTACCTGCCTAGACAACAATTTGCATGTATTTTTAAACTTTGAGTACATGCATGAATTTAGTTATATGTAACTTTTTTCCCTTGTAGATCATAGAGCTAATCAGATCTTAAGACCAAATTGATCATTGAGTTATTTTTTTCTCCCTTATTGGCACCATATTTAATATTTTAAAGAGAATATGCCACCAAATTATTTGTTTCTTTTTAATTTGGCGCTAAGTTTTTGAGTTTTGCTTTCCAAGTTGCCACCAACGATAAAAAATTGAATCACTGCTCAGTGAAAGATCGGAAAAAAATAATAAACATAGTGAAAAACAAATTAATAGTATTTTGGACCAAAAGAATGCAAGATTTAGTGGCATTTTTGACCATGAACTCATTGCAGCTATTACAACGTAAGTACAAGTTGTTCATGAATCCTGGTTTAGTGCGCAGACGATTGATGTTGTTCATGTTGATTTAATTTTGTGTCAAGTAAAATGATTAGGATTAATTGACAGAGTATTCACCTTTACATTTGGTTAGAGATTACGTGGTGCCATTTCTGAATTAGAACATGCTATACGTTTCGAATTGGATCAACTTAGGCATTGGACTGAGTTTTACTTGAGTCTTCAACAGAAATACAATCCGGTTCAACTTTGTTTGAATTCAGACCAAAATTTTAAGTTTTTTACAATATCAATAACCTATTAATTTTTAATAACAAGCAATACGTCCAACTCGATATTTCAGTTAAACCCAATTTGAAAGATCTACGAATATGAAGATTTGGATAGCCAACACATACAATAAAGTAGCTAGCTCAATACTCAGACCTTGTTCTTTTCTTTGGTAAATTTCAATTTTTCAACCTCAACCAACTTCAACTCACTTTTAACTAATTTAATCAACTTCTGCCTATTATACAAAACAAATTCAGCTCATTTCAACCAACTTCAACCTATTTCAATCTATTTCTATCAGTTTCAACCAACTTCACTCATTTACTAACTCATATTTTTCAATGAAGAGAAGAGGCCCTCGTTAGAAAAATGTACATGTACACCAACGAAAGAGCAAAGGTAGATAGGGAAATCCTTGATCATTTTTTTTCCCTCTCATCTCTCAATGTCTGACATGAAAAGGAAAGAATACTGATTGCAGCCTTCTGTCACTACTTAGCTCCGCAAGATCCAATGAAATTTAAAGGGGGTCAAAGGAGGGACCCCCCCCATTATCAAGTTAACAGGGACAACCCAAAATTGACTACTCATTGAAAAGAAAAAGGGCAATGATAAATCCAACCCCAAAAAAACAACACATTCAGTGGCGCATATCGCAACATATATCGTTAATGGAAGATCACCCCCCAAAAAAAAAAAATTATGCATTTCATAAACTTTTTGCCTAATTTATGACCATGTGAAAAATAAAAGGCAAAGTTAAAAAGGAGGAGCACGCCTTGTATGGATTTTAGGGAGTTCGGAGGGAAAAATTGAATGGGTCCCTTCCCTTGTGCCAATATTCAAGTTTGTCTTTGCCATTTCCCTCTTCATCCCTTTTTCCCCCCCAAAAAAAAAAAATCGATAAATAATGAAGACCGTGGACTCCTATTTAGGAGTTCAACAGGCTGGATACAACAGAAAAGAAAGAGACGTGACAAATTTTGCCTAAATCCAGACACAAAGATTCAGTTGCCTTACCTACACAAGCACTCATATATATCACCTAATGCATTGTGTACTCACCGAGATTCGATCTTGGATCTTCCAAATGGAATATGAAACTTGTGCATCTAAGCTACAAGGTCTTGGCAGTCTTCAACCTAGCTCTTTACACCTAGCTAGCTAGTTTAGTTTGTTTAGGTTAAGGCAAATGATATATGTCTCCTCCAAGTTAATGGTTAATCAATCAAAAATATTGCATATGAATAGAATCTTTCAAAAAATAAGTGTAAAAGTATTATTAATGTTTGTGTATTTTATATCTCAGCTATCCCATTAGAGGTAATCTTTAGCACAATATTTGTCATATTTGTTAAACTATTTCTAATTTGATAACAGTCAATGAACTCATGTAAACTTTTAGTAACATCAGATCGAAGTGTTTAGGTTAAACTCTTGAATATGACCATATTCATGTAAACTACGTCTTAATGTATTCTTCAAGAGGCTTGTTTCATAAAATACAATCAACGATCGTGATTGATAATAGAAATTGAAGTAAATGTTCGTAATTTATTACGATCAAAATATTATGTACCACTACTTGTAAGGTTTTAGTAAAGTAGCAGATAAGTTAATGATTAGAGGTTTATGTAGTATTTTTTAAAAGTTAATAAAGATAGTTTTTGAGAATTTTTACCTAGTTGTTACATTGAAAATTAAAAATTCTTATATTGTTTACTGAACACGTTCATTTATTTTGTCCTGTTAAGTCATTCTATATAAATTTGCTATTTGAACAACTACTTTTACCAAACATATTTATTTTAAATTATCATTTGAATAGTTAACCACTAAAGTACTAAACACTAGTGAATGACGACTAATTGCCGGTGAAACTGTTAACAACTGCTAAACAACTAATCATTATTAAAATAGCTAATTTTACTCAGCACGCCCAACATCAGTAGGTTACATTTTAGATAAGATCAACCAAATTTAAGTGTGTATAATTGTATTTGTTGTATTTTAACTTTGAAAAGGATTCCAATGTGAGTTTGCATTTCATGGTCTACTAAGTAGATACGAGTCAATTTCTCTGCATCTTCTTATTTACCGTGTAGTGGAAGGTACAGATACTACAAGAACACCCCCCGTTTACATCATGCCAAGTACATTAAACAAAGATTAATCCATTAATCACAGCCAATGGACAGACCTCAGAGGAATGCATAAACTAGGCATGACTCAAAAGTTGACATACCATGCAAGATCATATTTCATTCACTGGAAGCACTGAGAACACAGTATTCTGCTGTTCTTGGATCAACACTATTGCTTCTGAATTGATGTGGATCATTCTTCATGCTTTTTCTGCCGCCATTGCTACGATGTCTCTTCATATTTCCTCCTCGAAACTTATATAATAAGTGTTTCGGTAATTAGAATTTACTGGCTACCTAGATGCTTACCATTAATCTAGAGCCTTGTATAACATAATCCTTGTCAATTTTCTTCTATTGATTGCATTACTTGTGTGGAAAAACTACCTTTTTGTAATAATAAAAAACCTAATGAATGAGCATAGGATATGACAAAGACATAAATCTAATTCTTCGCTATTTTTTACATTCGCCCTTTTTTTGCTTCTAACAAATGATCTGTTGGGGAAGCTAGCATGCCAATCGGGTTAATCTGGTTGTCTCCCCTCATGTGTCAGAAACTGGACAATGAATCAACGGTGTGATATTGAACCCGAGCAATAATCAGGTAGCGAACAACCAACCAAACAAATGCAGTAAATAATGGAGGCATTGAGATTTATGTGGAAAATCCAATGCAGGAAAAAACCATGGGACCATCAACAAATGATACCAAAAATTATTTTACTCACCAAAGTTACAAAGTTGGTATAACAATGCTTATCTCTAGATCATTCCCCCCCCCCACCCCGAAGCATCTTAATCACCAAAGTTACAAAGTCAAAGTAGAGCTAAGAATTCTTCCCAAAGCATCTTGGTGCTCAAACACACCACAATTCCTCTTCATCCATAGGCTCCTACAGGCAGTTGCATAGCAGGTGGTAATCCACAGCTTCTTCTGTTAGGGAAAAAGTTTTAATATTTATAGACCCCAAGTATAAGGTATATTGTTGAGTACTCAGGGTGTCGTCTACAGAGAGTTGGGTTTCCAAGTACCAGAGCTAACTGAAGCGTCTCGAGTTAGCTAAAACTAAAGGGATAGAAAATAGAACTAAACTACTAAAATAGCCAAAGGACTGCAATTATGATTAAACTTGAGATAAATCAGTTGATCAAGTTAAACCCTCACCTTTCCAAGTTATGCCGGTATTCGAGATTGATCGATTGCGTCATTGAGGCCACCCAAACCCTCTCTCAAGGGTTAGTAGGTTAGTCTAATTGCTCTAACCACCTATTTTCATGGGATAGTTCGACTAAACTACTAGATTGACAACCCTTGACCTGGTTAGCGACGAGACTATTTTCATATCCCAATTCCAGCTATTCACTCTACCCACACTAGACAATCAACCTCACATTTTAGTATAATTCAATTGCTCCAAAACACGAATGAAAGCTCTTTCAAGCATTTTATCGAACACATGGTAGGCGTAAGAGAAAACCTTAAATTCTAGCATGAACAAGAGGGGTAAAGGTCTACCAACAATCAATTGGCCATCACAAGGCTAATCACAATCCAAGTTCACAACTATAATCTATAAACATTACAAAAGCATATAAACAAAAACATGGACATGAACATAGAAAATAAAGAGAGGAAGAGAAGAGAAAACTTATGTTGATTAAATGAACCTGAGAATCCACAAGTTTGAATCCAAACAACTAGAGATAAATCCTAATCTAATTCCCCAATGGAATTTTACTGGCTAATCATAACCTAAAAACTCCCAAAAAATCGCTAAAGGAGAGCCCAGAGAGGTCCCCAACAAAAACGCCGAAGGAGGCTTAAATAGAAAATCGAGCGAGCGGGCGAGGGGGGACGGGAACGACCGCGCCAGGGTGGCACAGCCCTACCGTGCCATTTTTCTGGCGCGGTGGATCGGCCCCCGTCGTCCCTTAATTTCTTGCCTGCTTTCGCTGTTATTGTCTGTCTTTGCTCCTTTTCGTGGTACTTACTTCTTGTGAACTTATTTCCTACAAAACGTAAATAAAACAAGTAAAAATCTTAAAGATCAAGTTATTATACAAGCTAAAAGTGGGTGAAAGAGGCATGTAAAATACGACAGTTTAACGCCTAACATCTTCCTTATATGATTATTGGTTCTCTTTGACACCTATGTTGCATAGAGTTGTCTGAAGCTCTCGAGCCTGGATATTGGCTGCCTGAAGTCGCTTGCAAGATTAACCCATATCTCCCATGAGAAAGGACATGTAGTGCACTAACAGGTGATCCACGCTCTCAGGAGAGGACATATAGAAGCTATAGATATTGTCTTGTTCCATTAGGATCCCTTTTCTGTAAAGATCCTTTGTATTGAGTTTTCTAAGAAGGGCTAGCCACATGAAGAATTTCACTTTAGGTGGGCTTAGGTGCATCCATACAGAGCTACCAGGCTATCAATTGCTACCCCCTCTTACATCATACCACTTACTTTGGACTTTGAGCTCCATAAAACTTGGTCTGCTACATTCCTTTTAGGATAAAACTGCATCCGACAGTTTTAAGCTCATCTGCATGCTGGAGTTCTACTTGGTTGAGCAGCCTTTTCCAAGTAATAGTCCATCTCCAAGTATCACCTTCAACGCACCCCATATTTGCAATGAGCTCATTGTGCTTGTTAAAGATGGTCTACAATTTAGGGAACACTTGAGCTAATGTTTTGTCCGGAATCCATTTATCTTCCCAGAACCTTATCTTCCGACCATTGCTCACTTGAATGTGAAGATGGTGAAGAAACACTGTGGAGATAGGTTACTCTTCATTTGCTAATCTTTTGATCATATCTCTCCATGGTCCTGGAATTTGTGATAGGGTATGAGTTGGCAAAATACTCATGTCTTCCTTGTGAATTGAATTGATCACCTTTCTCTACAAGGAGCCCTCTTCACAAGAATATCCCCCCACCATTTAAAGACGAGCTGCATTCTTTAGCAAAATATCACCTACCCCCAACCCTCTTGCACTCTTGGGCTTCTGTACAAGTTCCCATCTCACTAGGGTAGGATATTTTACTTACTAATTTCCATTCCACAAAAGTCTTCTCTGGAGTTTTATGATCTCCAAAGTAACTTTCTTGAGCATCCTAAAAATGGGTAGGTAATAGGCAGGCAAACTATTTGGGACTGCTTTAATTAGGATTAATATAGCTGCTCTAGATAGGCAACTTCCTTTCCATGTACTCGGTCTTTTCTGAACTTTGTCTATGATGCACTGCCGTGAAGATGCCTTTTTCATAATGGCACCTAAAGGCACACACCTAAGTAGGTAATTGGAAGTTTGACCAGCATTCGACCAAGCCTTTGCGTTGCTTCCTGAATCCAAGCTTCATCTTTGCCAATCCTATCAAGCCAAATTAGTGTAGTTGACAGTCTGTTGTGTAATTTCGCAAGTGTGCAGTTTATCATTGTAATACTTACCGGTGTCGTCCTCAGGGATGAATTACGAAATTAGGTTACTAGAACTAACATAGTTTCGTAAACTACGTCAACAAAAGTCAATTATGTTTATCCCAAATTGATAGAATTGGTAATAACCAAAATAGAAGAAACATCTAAAAAACATCAACATCCAAGCAATTCACAAGTAGGAATTAGTAAACTAATTAGTGAGGCTTAGAACAATTTTACCCAGGTGGAGAAGAAGGAGCGAAGTTTATCAAACCCCAGAACTTCATTAGCTTGAGCAAAGCAACTTACAGCAGGGAAAACAACAAACAACCGACTCAAACCAAGTGATGAAACACACCAATTTGAACCCAAAGTGGAAATTCAACCCAAAAGGTTGTAAATTCACCACACAAAAAAAAGACTGAAATCTATCACTTGCACTAACCAAAAGTTTAAGTCAATTACATATATGAAAATCTAAAAAACGGATCTGAACTGAGAAAGATAAGAAGGAAAACATGAAAATCATAATCTCTATTCTATCTATCCCCTTCTAATCATTTTTGCTTGCTCTTTTATAACCTCTTCTAAGCCTTCCTTGATTGCTTCCATTAAACTTGAATTTAACCCCTTGTACCGCTCTATTAAAGCCCAATTACTTGCCCAACTTGATGAAAGAATAGAGGCAATAGATGGTGATTGATGATGGTAATTAATGGTTGATAAAGAAGATAGAAAGTGAACAAAGGATGGGGGAAATTTGCATTTACTAGGAAGTAAGGAGGAGAGAGACAATGCTTGAGTTATTAGAGGAGAGTTGAGAAGAAAAGATTGGGGGGTTGGGAAATCACATGGACCTAGCAAAATAAGCGGAGAGCGATGGTGAAAACAAAGAGGGGGGAGCGAGTGAGAATATGGGTTGTTATTTTAGGTCTAATGAATTGGGTTATAAGACCTCATCTATTTTTTTCACCTGGCTTGAGCTATTTATTCGCATTTTCTGAAATTTTACTATTCCTACAAAACAAACAAAATTCATGTTGAAAACCTAATTTAAAATTTATTTCAAGCAAATATTGGGCATTAAAGTGTATAAAAATGATATAATTTTAGACTGAATGTAGTCATACCTGAAAATGACTATAAATTGAGCGGGATTGTTTTGATGTTCCACAAGTAGCCATCATTAGCTTCATAAAAAATTAGGGTGTCATCTACAAATTGGAGATGAGACAGCTTTGGCACCCACTTTCAGTCCTCAAACAATTCCAAATCTGTTGTCTAGTTAGCATTTTGTTGAGTACTTCAGCCATGATCACAAATAACAAGGGAGACAGAGGATCATCTTGCCTTAATCTGAATGGTTTGCATGGAGCTCCATTAGAGGGGATGGAGATGGTAGTTGTTGTTATGCAAGAACAAACCCAAGACCTCCATTTCTGACCAAAACCCATTGCCTTCAATATTGTGTCCAGGTTGTCCCAATCTATGGTATCATAGGCTTTTTGGAAGTCCAGTTTTAATAACACACTAGGCTTCTTAAATTTCTTGAGCCATTGGACTGCCTCATTTGCTATTATGTCCCCATCTAAAATATGTCGTCTACCAATGAATATTGTTTGTGTTTCGCCAATGAGTTATGGTAGCACTTAGCTAAGCCTTCTACTCAGAATATTTGCTATAACCTTATAAATGCTTCACCATGCTTGTGGGCCTAAAATCTAAAATTTATATGTGCCTTGCTTCTTGGGTATTAATGTAACCCAAGTAGTGTTGATGCTGGGATGGAAGCTCCAAGTTTCAAAGCAGTGCATGATGTAATGGCCAAACTCTTCTACAATGATTAGCCATACCTTCTTGAGGAACTTGAGGTTGAAGCCATCATACACTGGGGCATTTGTGGGATCGAAACTAAGGAATGCTTCCTTGATTTACTGGATTGTAACAGGCTCTTCAAGAAGTTCACAGTCTGCAATTGAGAGACTTTGAAGACTGAGGGTTCATATGCCAAAGGTACTTCTTATTTTCGTAAATTTGCTTGAAGTGCTTGACAAAAGCCTTTGATTGTTGGACCTTCATGCAATTCAACCCCATTGACTGTGATCTTATCAATCACCTTCTTTTGTCTTTTCAAAGTAGCTAACAAATGGAAGTCCTTTGTGTTTCTATCACCTGCTTTGAGCAGCATACACCTTGAAAGTTGCTTCCAATATCTTTCCTTCTTTGCCATGTAGAAGCAAAGAGTTGACCGCAAAGCCTCTCTCTTGTGCCAATCACACTCAAGTAAGAGTGGGTCTTGTGTGCTATCCAACTTTGCTATTTCTTCTTGAAAATGTCTAATCTTCAAATCAATGTGTCCAAAAACTTCTTCATTCCATTTCCTAGAAAAATTTACACATTGACCCACTGAGGTTTGGTGTATTAATTTCTGGAACCGATAACTTTGGTAAATAATTTCTAGAACCATCATTGTTTGGATTAAATAATGTGTTGACCTTTTTCCAGTGCCAAACATGGAAATCCGGTCAAAGTAATAAAAAGTCACACGTATTTTTATAAATACCCCTCCGTGGCAAATATATCTTATATAATTTCATTTTTTAAAAAAAAGTTCGGAAAGGTAAAGCCATTTATCTCTCTATCATCTCTCTCTACCAACCTTCATCAATTCTCATCTCTCCCCATCTGTATAGTTCCAAATTTGTGAACCGGCCTCTATATGTTGTGGGGTTTCTTTGTCTCTCTCTAGCTAGGCAAGGAAAATTTGTCTCTCTCATCTTGTGGATGCAATATTCTGAAGATAAGCCCTACATCAATTGACTAGCAAGTGGGAAAGAAGAGAAGGTGAAGGTGTTGAAAAGATAGTTCTTTGGTGCCCATGCAAGTTGCAAATCTGGAAGGGAAGAGCATGGGAAAGCAGAAAAGTCTAGCAAAAAGGAAGGTAAATAAGTATAAAAAATTTCATCTTTTTACAGAAATGGGGAATATTTAGGGTTCGGCATCTAATTTTGGTTAAAATATGATATTAATAGGGATCAGTAAAAATTATAAAAAAATTTGTTGATGATGTTGATTTTGAACAGTTGGTGAAACGCAATTAACAAATACGTAGCTGATAATTTTGAACAGATGATGAAATTAGGGTTTGGGGATAATTGCATCTGTTGACAAAAGTGGTGAAATTAGGGGTTGGTGAAATTAATGGGTTGCAAAATCATGCATGTGCAGAATTGGGGGCAATTTGTTGTGCTTGAGTAAATTAGGGTTTGAACCAGGGGTATTTTGCTTTGCTTGACTTTGACGTGAATGTATGAATGCATACTTAATTTATAGATTGCTGAATTAATTTGTATATATGAGTCCATGTTTGGGTTTCCGATATGCTGAATTAAATGAGAGGGTTGAGTTGGATTTCTCATATCCTAGATAGCTCGTATGTTTATAATTTCAAATGTGGACTTAGACAAATATCAGATGGTTGACCTTCACCGAGATGCTTATGTAGAGGTAAGAAGTGTGGGGTGGATGTACATGAGTACTTTGAGTTTGTATTCTGTCCTCTTGGTTCAAAAAAAAAAAAGTTGCCATGGTAATCAGATGAGGATTGGAGAGATTTGGTTAGTATTTGGGAGTATGATGGTAAGATTCCAATATACATGCTAGCTTTCAATACCCCTACTATGTACCCCTTCATTGTTTAACAATTGCAACCTAGCCAAGCAGGCCCTACTAAGCAACCTGTTGAACCTATAGTTGCTACTTCTATTAATGAGGGTGAGAATGATTTTAGAATAGTTGAAATAGAGGAGTATGAAGAGATAGTGTGTAGGAGGCAAGCTAAGAAATGAGCTGACAATCTTATTATGACCCTAAATAGCTAGCCCAGTAGCTCACCTAACAAAAGTAGAATGCCTACATCTAGAATTCAAGGCCCAAAGTCACCAATGTGAAAATCAAAATTAGCCTACAAATATAAAGAACCATGTGCTGAACCTGCTGACTCTGTATCTTCTCAGCCCACAAATCAAAAGTAGCCTAATAGCCCACAAATGAAATCACCTACTACTGCTCAATCTAGTCCACCCCTGGCCCCTATAGCTTTTCAGCCTTAATCTGCTGCTTCTCATTCGAGTCCACTCCATGCCCCTTTATCTTCTCAGCCTTTCTCTTCTGTACATCATAACCCTGAATCTGCTTAGCCTAAATCACAATTACCCAAGTTGACTATAGATTTGTCTGCATACCTTTCCTCTTAACTTGGATCAACATCTCATCTTAATCTCGCATCTTTAGATGCAATAGATGTTAGTTTAAAAGGGCTAGAAGCAAATCGTTTTAGAGATCTTAGTCAACCTAGAGGGGTGTCTGACTATGATTATGATGGGGAGTTATGGGAAGGCAGTTTAGGAGGGATTGATGATAGTGATTCTGATGATAGTCTTGGTGATGATCTCGATGCTGAAGATGTGCAAGAGACTTTTGAAGAAGAAGAATGTAATGGATCTTTGGTAGATTCAGATGAAAGTGGCAGCAATGATGGGAGTTATGCTGATGAGTTGTTAAATGTTGATTTAGAGAATGAAATACCTAGGCACATTGATGCTGATGCTGAGGATAAAGACAGAAACCCAACTGAAAATGTGTGGAACAAAATGTATCAAAATGGAAATATATGGGCAAGAAGCTCATATGGTAAAGTGTCCATAACTGAGAGGGATATGTTTACGGATAAAGATCAATAGAGCAAGGTGATTAGAGAGTTTACAATATAGAAGTCATTTGCATTGCAAAGGATTAACAATGATAGGTTTAGACACATAGCTATGGGCAAGGTTCAAACTTGTACATGGAGAGTGCACTGCTTTCGATTGTCAGATTTGTGTGACATGAAAAATCAAATCACTGAAGGGCTCCCATTCTTACCCTAGATTACAAGAGAACAAAATGGCTTCACATCCATAGGTTGCAGCACAACTTGTGACAGATTTTAAGGCAAATCCTGCTATACAAGCTGATAATATGCCAAAGCTAATTATGGAAAGGTATAGAGTTGCTGTTCCTAGGCACACCTGTGATAGAGCAAAGAAACTTCTGAAGTCATGGGTGGATGGCAAGCATAAGGAGTCTCATGAAAGACTCGTCGAATATATGCAGGAAATCAAAGAGGCTAACCCAGGGACCATAGCTTCTTGCATCTCTTAAGACCTTGATGATGCCTCTCTTTTCACGAAGATGTTCATTTCATTTGGGGCTATGGTCACTGGGTTTAGGAGGAGCTGTAGACCTTTCATTGGGGTTGATGGGTGTTTTCTTAAGGGTCCATACAAAGGAGTGTTACTGACAACAATGGCCCTGGATGCAAACAATGGTTACGTTCCCTTAGCATATGGGATTGTTGAGATAGAGAATAAGGACAATTGGGCTTACTTTTTCAGGGCTTTGAGGACCTATTTGGATGGGACAGAGCTATCCAAGTACACATTTATTTCAGACAGACACAAGGTATGTTTGTATGATTCTTTTTATGTTGTTATTTACGCTAAGTAAATATATTTTGTTTTTCTGTGAATTCCCTCCAAAATAAGATTCTTTTATAGAGGGTTTGGTTAAGGCTTTTGGAGATATTGTTCTAGAGTCAACACAAGAATTTGTGATGTAGACCACTACAGGAGCTTTGGTGCTGAATATCCTGGTTTTACCCAAACTTTAGTTTGTTATTTATAAATAGTGCCGAAAATTTAGTGTTGAAACAATACTCACTGTTGCTGTAGGTGTGATAAACCTCTATTTTTACCATTTTGACCCTTCAATTTCACTGACTTTTTCCACATATTCCCTAAGATTTGCAGAATACTTGGTAAGAATTACTCGTTTTTGCCCACAATTATCTCATCTTGACTAATTCTTCTTTTTGTAGGTCAATTGCTCTCAAATTGAAGAATTTCGGCACTTATTGAACTAAAAGTGGGCAAGAAGTAGCACTATAGGGAGGAACGAGGTTTGTGGATCACCTAGAAGGGTCAAAGATTTGAAGAACCTAGGAGAAGGCTCTTGCATGGGCAGCTGTGCATGTAAGCATGACCATCCAAGATGGATTTGAAGCTCGAAAAGTGCACGGCCGGCAGTGAAGATTTAGGATGACCATGCACTGGAGGCAGAAACATTCCTGCAGAAACGCACGGCTAGCCGTGCGTTTTTGCACCACTGTGCGTCCCCCGTTTTTCCGCGCTTTAATTATTTTCTTCGAGGGCTGTTTGAGGAGGATCTTGAGTTTTATTCTGGAGACCTCTCCGTCCTACGCGATTTTTAGGTCTTCTTTGAGTATTCCTACACTTTAATCTAGATCTGGTTGTTGTTTTGAATTTGATTTTGAAGATTGTGCCAAGACGCTTGAAATTCAATTGAAGTTTGTTTCCATTCATCTGCCTTTGCGATTTCCATCAAGGTTCGTACCCTAAATATGTTCTTCAATTCTTCACTTAGATTTGTAGTTGTTTCGATGTTTAGAGGCTAAATTCCTTATCTTAGATTGGGATTAGCCCCTATTATGTGAATTGGGATTATGTTCTAGGCTTTGTAAATGCAAACCCATGATTGTTATTGAATTCTCACTTTGTATGCCATGTGTTCGATGGATTGCCTGAGAGGGATGTATCCATGTTCTTAATTAGGGTTTATGAGGTCAATGAAAGTTGAATCCTTAACTTAGAGTGACTTAATGAGCGATTGATGCTTTAACATGAAAATAGTTAGGATTTCAATATGGGACTAAAGATTACTTGATTTTGTGACTTTGTTAACCCTAGTTTCATGAAAATAGATAAATAGGATTATTTAGTCAGTCTAATGACCTTCGAAAGTAGGCGTAGATGGACCTAAATTTATAATCAATCTAATTCAATCAACCATGTGGCCGTATTTGCACAACCTAGACAACAACCCAAAAAGTATAATAGTGTGGTGAACACCAATCTAAGAGCTTCGTTATTATTGATTTACATATTCAACAACTCTCCTTTTGATCTTGCTTGAATTAAGTGTTACAGTCAATCTAGTGATTAAAACCAAGTTCCCTGTGGAATACGACCCGTACTTGCCGTTACTAACTACAGTTGGCATCGTGCACTTGCGGTATTTTTAACTCAACAAGGTGCAAAGATGCACTCATTATTCTGGTCCTGTACTGCTTACAATAAGCATGTCCAGCAAGAAAGAAAAATTTAGTGGTCGCATGTGACTTGTTACTGGGTGAGCCAGTTGAACGGTGGGCTAGGTACACCTTTCTTGTTCACCTTAAATGCCCTAATAATACTACTAATTTTTTAGAATCTTTTAACGGGAAGATAGAGTTGTTTAGATACAAACATATTTTCACTCTTTTACAGGAGATTGGGAGGAAGTTTCTAAAAACAATAGCTAACAAATTTAAGGTAGCTAAGTCTCGGCCTGGTCATGTGGCTCATGGAGTCAAAATGATTTTAACCAAAACTGAATTGGAAAATAGGGGTTGTGCAGGCAACCCTACTGGCAGAGGTGTGTTTGAAGTCTTAGATGGTAGTACTGCATTCACAGTGAACCTAGCTCAGCATCACTGTGATTGCATGATGTGGGACATAAGTGGTACACCTTGCAAGCATCGGATAAGACGCATTTTGAAGGAAAGGCAAGACCTTGATTCATATGTTCATGAAGCATATACCATCAAGTCATACTTACAAACTTATGATGTCATCATGCACCCTATCAAAGATTCCATTTTTTAGAAAGAAAGGGAGTGTCCTAAGCTAGATCCCCCACCAGTTCAACTCAGGAGAGGTAGACCACCCTGTGAGAGAAGAAGGAAGGAACATAACTGAGAAAATAAAGGTGTTCGTCAGAAGCAACATCCTCAGATGCAACGAGTGCAAGTAGTTTGGGCATAATTCTAGGAGTCACAGAGAAGGCAATGTGCATGAGATAAGGAGAGGGAAAGATAAGCCTAGAAAACCAAAAGTTGGTGACAAAAGTGGAGTTGATAGGCCAAGTAAGGTTGATGAGAACACTTTAAGGAAGGCAAAGACAACACAAGGTACTTCATCTAAGCCAACCATTGTTACACCTTCTTTATCTCAACCAAAAAAATCAAGAACTTCTTCATCTTAGCCGGCAAGAGCTCAACCTTCTTCAAGAGTGCAACCTTCTTGATCAACTGAGCAAACAACATCTCTAACTGCTTCATCTAGGCAAACTAGATCCCAGACCAAATAGGCTTGAGGTACCCATTTTTCAAACTTATTGTCATCATGTAATATTATTTATTTTATACTGACAAAACTCTCCTCCTCTCAGTTTCTAAATATTTTGCGAACCTATGAGAAAAGAATGTTAGAATATTGGTGCCCAGCTACTACGGAGACTATCATGTGCCAGTCTGATGTGGATTTTATGCTGCTGAAATTTGATCTATCCTTTGATCATTCACTCTATTTTTAGCTACATGTACTCTATTTTTGTTTTTGGGTTGCAAGTTTTATTATATACAACTTGACTTGTATGGGCATTATTTTAGTGCATTTTGATTATTGCCTAAAGAGATTCTTGCTAGTATTTCATTCATGCTCTGTGCAGTATGTAGATAATATGTTTTTACAGCACTAAAACACACAGGAACTCACTTCACTGCAATCGACTACAAGGATTGCTACCATAACTATAGTTCTAATCAAAATCCTTCCATTAATGTCCTTAAGTAGCTTCTCAGTTCATTCACCATGGCATGCTAGCTTAATTCCTCTTCATCTAACACTCTTCTTCTATTTTCCATAGGTTTTACCCACTTCACAAATTTTCCACAATGATTGCATTTGTAAAATAGTCTTTCCAGGTTATTACGAGACTTTGATAACCTTATGTCTTCAAGTCTTCAACAACTTGGACACGTAACCTCCTCATCGTAGTGAATGTAACCACCTCCTCAACTATATAACTTATGCATATCTTTTTAACCAATTTTTTTTCCCTAATAAAAATTTCACTAATAAAAATCATAAATACAAAGTAAACAACACATGGTCAAAAGGACCTAAACCTAATTAAATATAAAATTAATTATTTAAAAGTACTACTAAATTATAAATATTAACTAACTACAAATAAATAAATTTTACATACCTTTAACTGTTTTCTTTGAGCCCCTTTAATGGAGGACAAGGAGAGAGGGGAGGGGGGATTTAAAATGAGAGGTGGGGTGGGATGAGAATAAAAGTTCCTTAAATAAAAGTTTTTGTGATCGTTGGGACAAGTTAAAAAGCAAAAAAATTAAAAATCCTTGATCAACGTGCATGTCACCCTGGCAGGAAGCAGTATTTATGAAAATACATGTGACTTTTTATTGCTTTGGTTAGATTTTCGTGTTTGGCACCGAAAAAGGGTTAACACATTATTTACCCCAAATGACGATGGTTCTAACAATTATTTACCAAAGTCATCAGTTTTAGAAATTAATATACCAAACCTCAATGGGTCAATATGTAAATTTTTCCATTTACTAAGGGATTTCTTGAGTGCTTATAATTTGTTCTCCAAGGGTGGCCCGCTAAGTTGTAGCCATTCTTTCTTAAACATGCTGAGAAAGTTAGGCTATTCTAGCCAACAGTCAAGAGTCCTAAATGGACTAGGACCCTAAGTAATTTGTTCGGTTTCCATAATGATTGGAAAATGGACCGAGAGCATTCTACTCCTGCATATTGCTTGGATGCATGGGAAGGACTCTAAGAAGTCCTTTTTCCACTAGGATTTTGTCCATTCTGCCTACAACATTCTTTGAATGACCAAATTAAAGGAAGTTTTCTCGAAGTCAAATGAGCTATTAATTCTTGGCGAGTAACCAAGTCAAATGCTTAAAAATGCCCAATCTTGAACTTAACTCATCCACATAAAAATGTTGGTAAATAACTTAGGCTCCAAAATTAATTGGATTGTCTTCCTTCTATGTAGGATGGATCATTCCAATTTCATCGGATGTCTCCAAAAAGACAATCCTATGTAGGAGGGATGTCCCAACATAATTTGCTCAAGCACATCGAGTTTTGTGGGGGGAAAAAAACAGAGAAGGCAGTCTATATTAAGACGATCAATAAGTTAGCTTCTTTAATTTGTGGGTCTACAACATAATCTGCTTCAATTGAATTTTCACCCATTTGCACAACATTTGAGCAAGCATTAACTAAATGCTTAGAGTCATAATACTATACTGATTATGAATCTTTGCCCGATAATGTGCAAAAACATAGATATAAAGGAACAAATAAGAGATAACATCGAGTGGTCTAAAACAGACTAGTATAGAGTTGTGTACTCGGACTCGAATGTAGTCTTTACTAGAGTTATAAGTACCCAATAGGGGTCTAAGTGTTCAAGCAAACTTCTATATATATGTTTTTAATTTAAGACAAAGATAAAACATCCATACTTAATACCAGAGTGTCAAGTATTATTTGACTTGTACACACATTTTAGACTGTTGATTATTGAATGTAGGTACTTGAATTTGAATGAAGTGAAGGCAAAATAGCTAGTAGATGTGGCATGTAAGACATCCAAACAAAGACATCTAATTCTTGAACTGATTTATTATCTGTTAGAACTTTCATGATAAGAAAGGATCTTCTGTTATTAGAGATTGCTAGCTTAGATCCATCACATAATATCTATTTCGCTTTTGTACTAGGAGTACTTATGAACAAATTTACCTACTTTGATAACTATAATTAATTGTAATGAGAAAGTACAAGAAATTTCTGAGTACTCCACTGGAACAAAAATGCGTAGTCAAATAGTATACATGTATCTATTCATAACTCGTAAATATATATTTATTTGTTGCATTGTCAAGCATATAAATGACACAACTTTTGAAAGCCAAATGATGGCAAGTTACATTTTTGTTGCAAGAGTTCTTATAGTGTAAGTGACAAACTTGCATTCATTGTGTTATACAAAGGAACCCCATGCATCAAACTTACAATCTTAAGAGATCAAATCATCAAAAACATGAAAGAAAAAATTTAAAGAACAAATTTGGGATAAGAAAGAAAGAAGAGGATGTAGCAAATGGATCATAGTGGATGAAAGGTGGTGTCTTTTGCTCTTCTTCCTTGGGATGTGTTGAGCTTAACTATATATGGAAGCACAAGCTTATTAAGTTACATTAATTCACAAATAAAATTTAATTTCCAAGAGTTAATTTTGAATTATTTTGGAGATGGTGATGAGAAAGGGATCCTAGCCCTTAGTTCCTTCTTTAGAATTTTTCCAAAGGGAGACTTTGGAACGGTTTGTGCAAAGTACACTTTGTGTAGTTTCTTGTAAGGGCCTTCCCAGCCTGAGTTCTAGTTTTTGAAATTCAGGCCTGCCACGTTGATAGACGATAAATTGTCCCACTTTACGAGTCTCTTTCGCATACTTTTAGCTCGTATAATAACTTAATCTTTAGAATTTTTACTTGTTTTATTTATATTTTTTAGGAAATAACGTCAAATCAAGCAAATGTCGCAAAATGGAGCAAAGAAGCGACAAAGCGGAAAAAAACAGCGAAAACCAGCGAAAAATAGTAAAAACTGGCAAAAAGGGTCGCGGAGGCCCGAACCAAAAATTTGGCATGGGGGCCCCATGCCAGGTGGCACGACCGTGCCATAGTGGCATGAGCTTCCCATGCCAGGTGGCATGACCGTGCCATCCCCCATTTTTCGCGATCAAAGCCGATTTTCGGCCAGTTTTGCAGAGGAGTGGCACGGTGGGGCCATGCCACCATGGCAAGGTGTGGCGGTGCCAATTGGCATGGTCGTGCCCCCCGGGTCTCGCGGTTTTCTATTTAAAGTTCGTTCGGGTGCTTTTACAATGGATCGTTCGGGTTTTTCCTGGGGTAATTCTTAGAGTAGTTTAGGTTATGTTTTAGCAAATAAAACCTCAAGCGGAGAGTTAGTTTAGGATTGAAGATGGGAATGTTGGATTCAACCTTTTGATTTCAAGTTCTTTCATCAATTCAAGACTAAATTTTCTTCCCTTTTATCTCTTTAGTTTATATGTTGTTCTTGTTTATGTTTTGTTGGTTTTAATTCTTGTATTTGTTTTGTTTGGTTTTTATGTATTCATTGTTAATTCATGTTATTTAGTTGTTTCGATTTGTTTTATTTCATTCTCTTTGTTTTGTTCTTCAAGTTTATGTTCATGTTTGTTAGTTTAGGTTTTGTTGTGTTTGTGACGTTTAGTTGGTAGATTGTGTTGGCTTGGATTGTGATTAGCCTCTTGATGGTTAATTAGTCTTGTATTTGGCCTAACAATACCCCATCTATACCTAGAACTTAGAGTTTTCCTTCATACCCACCACATGTTCGATGAAGTGTTTGAGATAGCTTTCATCCATATTTTTGGGCGATTGACTTATGCTGAAAGGTAAGGTCAATTAGCTAGTGTGGGAGAGGGAATAGCCGAGTTCGGGACATGAAAATAGTACCTGAATCGAGGTAGGTCCGGGGTTGCTAGTTTTGTGGTCTAATTGGTCTAACCTCATGAAAATAGGTGGTTAGGCTAATTAGATTAGCTCATGACCCTTGAGGGAGGGCTTGGGTGGTCTTTGATGGTGCAACCGATTATCTCTAGTTTGTGATGTAGTTTGAGTAGGTTAGGACTTGTCTCGATTAGTTGGTTCGTCCATTGGTCAAATCATAGCTCCAAATTGCTTTTTCTATGTTTGTTGGCGCAGTTTAGTTTACCCTTTGTTTTCCTTTGATTTCGCCTAGCTCTAGACACTTTAATTAGCTCTGGTAGTTGGAAACACAACTTTCTGTGGACGACACCCCATGTACTCAACGATACACCTTGCACTTGAGGTTTATAAATATTAAAACTCTGTTTGTGTTTTATCTTGCAACAAGTTTTTGGGCGGTTGACTTGTATTTGGCCTGACAATACCCAATTTATGCCTAGAACTTAGAGTTTTCCTTCACGCTCGCCAAGTGTTCGATGAAATGCTTGAGAGAGCTTTCATCCATATTTTTGGGCAATTGACTTATGCTAAAAGGTGAGGTTAATTAGCTAGTGTGGAAGAGGGAATAGCCGAGTTTATGACATGAAAATAGTACCCGAATCGAGCTAGGTCTGGGGTTGCTAGTTTTGTGGTCTACTTGGGCTAACCCCATGAAAATAGCTAGTTAGGCTAATTAGATTAGCTCATGACCTTTGAGAGAGGACTTGGGTGGTCTTTGATGGTGCAACTGATCATCTATAGTTTGTGATGTAGTTTGAATAGGTTAGGACTTGTCTCGATTAGTTGGTTCGTCCATTAGTTAAATCACAACTTCAAGTTGCTTTTTTTATATTTATTGGCGTAGTTCAGTTTACCGTTTGTTTTCCTTTGATTTCGCCTAACTCGAGACACTTTAGTTAGCTCTGGTAGTTGGAAACACAACACCCTAAGTACTCAACGATACACCTTGCAGTTGGGGTTTATAAATATTAAAACTCTATTTGTGTTTTACCCTACAACAGGTTTTTTGCGCCGTTGTCGGGGACTTGCCGTTTTTTAATATTGGAGTTTCCTTGGGCATTCGAGACTAAGCCTTTTTGAAAAAAAAAATTCAAAAAATTCCAAAAAAAAAAAATTTCAACATGGCTATTTTCCATTTACCTCAATTTGAGCATGAACCTTTTTGGGAATACTTGTCTAGATTGAATGATTATCGTGCTCAATATGTGCATTTCACGTATGAAAATGGGAAATATGCGATACTGTGCTTGAGGGGATAACACATGAGAGTCGACCCATCCTTGAGTCTATGTGTTATGGTGGTTTATGTTCCTTAGATGTCGATGACATGTAGGATTTGTTTGAGCTTCTAGCTTGGCATCAATGGCAATCTAATGATGTTAGGGACCAATATCATCACTATTCTTCTTACCCTCATATGTTGTGCTCTTTTTGCCAATCTTTTGACCATGATTTGTCCCTATCATGATGTTTCTAATGAATGCTATGCTAGACTTTATGCCATGATAAAAGCAATGAACGAGCAACACGAACGCTTTGCTAGTAGGATGAGGGAGTGGAGTTTATTGCATGAGACTGACAATCTACCTTGTCCTAGACTTAAGGCTCGTCTCTATGATGATTGTGAGTCTTTCTTTCCCCTAGGGTCTAATACTGTTGATGATGCACCTTTGACCGACCCAAGAGAAGTGTTTGACCTCCTCTTGACTCCATTGATGTTCGTTGCTCCATCCTTTTCTAGCACAGCTATGGGCACTAGTGTCAGTGCTCTGACCTTACATGCTTCTCCCCTCCCTTTAGCTCAGTGCACGGGGTTAGAGATGAGCGAGACTTCTCATGGTGATGCTAGTTCTCTAGAGGATGTTTTAATTTTTTGGTCAGAAGTACTTACATTGGTTGAGCCATATCTTGAGGGGGCTCCTTTTGAGGAGCTGCGTGATGACAGTTCGGTGGTTAGTGCCGCACCTAGCATTGATCATATCGACCCAATTTGCACCGAACCACTCGACTCAACCCCCATTTCATCCCCCTTACTTTTCACCATGCTCTCTCACTTGCATGCATTTCATGAGTCCCTATGTGACATTCGGGGGTGTAATCCCTCCTTGGACCAATATTGCGCATACCTAGAGGACGTGCCTAGGAAAATCATATGGAGTACTTTCTTTGATCATGATTTTGATTTTTCTATGGCATTTGATAAGTTTAAGAGAACACTAACTCCATTTGCTACATCTTTATTACTGTTCTCTTACTTACATCCCTTTGAGATACATGCAATAGCACATGACAAGCTTCTGAGAGCGTTGACTGCATCCGAGCTGACAACTCGCCTCTTGAGAAACAAGGAGTGACTGATACTCCTAGCGCCCTTGTGGAATAGTTCGGGTGCATTCACTACCCGACCTAGTATAATCGTTCTCGCTCTTCCCCCCTTCTTTTTATTTTTATTTTCTTTCTTTTTCTTTTTGTTTAGTTGTGAATATTGGGATTGTGTTTTTGTTAGTGATCATCTTGGGTTGAAATTTGAGATTTATTGAGCCATTGATGGCTATGATCACCGTTTTTGTATTCTTGTGGATATTTGTGTGTTGTGATTAGTGGTGTCGATGGATTGGTATATATTTGTTTTTGGTGGTGTTAGTTTTGTATATATGTGTGCTCTTATTGTTGATTGGGTGAGATTGTGTTTTTGGAAGAGTGTGTTAACTTGTGTATATATTTATCAGTTTTGTATGTCATATGTGTGTTTTTGTTTTCCTTGTTTTTGTGTGTTTTGCGGTCGGTGATGACTCTTAGCTCCCAATGAGGACATTGTGAGATTTAGGTGTGGGGTTGGGGTCATCCCCACTTTTCTTCTTATTTTTGTGAAAATTTTTCATTTTTGTGTAAAATTTTTAATTTTTCTCTTTTTCGCACAATTTTTCTTTTTCTTTTGAATTTAGGGGAGTTTTGTACTATTTTGATCAACCTTGATCTCCGGTACCTTGACTATTAGCTCGTATATATGTATAATGTACATGAAAGATATTCATCCTAGTCTGTCGTTTTAGGCTTAAATTCTAACCCCAACAGTCCATGGTAACTTTGTAATCCAATCCTGACTATTATATTATCATTACCTTATATTCTTAGTCTTCCGTGATCAGCTCTCCCACTTGCCTACTGCACAGTTCCCTTTGTATGTGCTTGCAACCCCTTTTCCAAAAACAAAAGTAAAAACAAACAAATTCAAGTGCCACTGGGTGTATTCCTTTGAGGCGTGGCAAGAGTTTGTAATGAAAAAAAATATTGGAAAGAAGAAAAGTGGGGAAGAAAAAAATTTGGAATGACAAGTACCCCTTTGAGGCATGCGCTACTGG
>NCQV01024852.1:0-10404 GCA_002740545.1 Lophocereus schottii | reverse complement strand
TTTGGGTTATTTGAGTTTGATTTGGTTCACTTGCCACCCCCATATACATCACATAACCTCTATTTATATTTTTTTCTTCCTTTTTTCCTCCTCATTCTTGAGCCCTTAAACTCTTTCTCTCTCTAAAATCCTCTATTTTTTAGAACCGTCAAGTTCACAATTTTAAAGGCCAGTGCTCTAATTCACTTAATTCTTGTATTTCTTATTTAACTTTATAATTCTTGAGTTCGAATTTCAAATTTCAAATTTCATTCTCATTTGGAGGCTTTGAGGATTGGTGTGGTTGTGCTACTTGAACCTCCATTCTTTAAGTTTTTTTGCCGAAATTGGATGTTTGTGCTCACTTTATGTTATAAAGAACTATTAGGATTGAACCTTACACTTAATTCTTACTCGTTGTGCATTTGTGTAAGCTTTAGTTCTCTTTCTATACGAAATCCAGTTGGAACAAACTAGGTTATTGTTGTATGCTCCCACTATCTTTTTTATTACACTTGGATCAAAGCATGATCTTTTGGGTGTAGGTTGTGGTTGCTGAATGCTCTCATGGCTACCAGCTATAGTCGCTAAGATGATAAAAGTACTTGCGGATTTCTTGGATTCCAAAGAACTGGGTTAACACTACCAACTTGGTGTTCTTTAAGGAAGGACACTAACACATCTCTACCATTGTAAGCAATGGGTGGCATGTCACTTCATGAATTTGCCTTGATTGAATGTTTCACCTTTTCGTGTTCAATGTGCATTGAGCTTTATGCTTTTTATGTTTGTTTGTAGGATAAGACTTTCTAAAGGCTTATGGGATGTTAAGGGAATATATAAGATTTACCAAAGACTCATCAGACTCATTAAGTCCCTTGTGAGACATTAAGCTTCTACTTGTTCCTTAGGATTGTAGGGATTGTAGGGCTACCAACTAGTGCTTCCTAAGGGGATTTATAAACAGTTTTGGGATACCAGTACCACCTTTCATTTCGCTCTCAAGCAAATGACAGTTACCCTAACTGAGTTCCTATCAGGGATTTATCGATGGCTTTGGGATGGCACTACCAAATTCATGACTATAGGACTCTAGACCAACCATATGATTGCATGTGCAGTGCATTGTCAATTAGTGATGATAATCACTTGGCCTGCTAAGGATAAAGCAACACATGTACTTGGATTCCTAATAATCAATCCACAAATAAGATGTTTTCTTGGTGCACAAATTCTTAAATTAGTTTTAAGAGTATTTAAAACCTAAAAAGTTTTGAAAATAATTTCGAAATGAGTAAACAGTTTAGGGTTGCGCGATTTACTAGCATAGGGGCTTGAGCACAAAGCCTTGAGCATGAGTGAGTGAGATTGTAACCAGTGGGTTGATGGATTGCCTCATGATAGAAGTCTCACACACAATCCTCTTAAAATAGCAATAGAGGATGATAACATATTCAGAGTTGCAGTTAGGACCAATTCTAAGGTTTTACCACCCAGTGGATGATATAGAGTCCCAATATAGGCTACTATGTCCTGCCTTACACCCCACTCATAAAATCAAGTGTGCTTTTATTGTTAATTACTGTAATAAAACTAATCTATGACTGATTTAGCTGATTGCATGTTGTTCAACCCGATTCTACCCACCCTATTTTATATAATTGGGAGAATAAAAATTCTTGAATTATTTTTTGCTTAGTGTGGTCATGTTGCTAGCCCCATAAAATGAGGCATACACCCGTCATTTTCATATACAACTTCACTTAGAGAAAACTGTAATCTTTACTCTCCTCAAACATGCTTTTCATCACTCTAGTCAAACTCCAGCAAAACCCCACCCCCTTTTCCCTCATGCAAAACCCCACTTACAACATGGTAGTAATAAAACTCGACCAAATCCTTTATGTAATAGTCTTAAAAAAGATTCTTATTTTTTAAAAATACTAGTCCCAGCCTACCCTGATGCACTTTTGATGGATATCCTAAGGAACTCAACTTACACTCAAAGGAATATAAGAGATTAGCTAAGAACACGAATAAGTCAAACTCAGTTATAAGGAATCTGAAACTAAAATGGGATTGAAAGATTTAACTAAACTTAAAACTTGGATATAGAAAAACCGCCAAGCTCAAGGTTAGGGCCCTTAAACTATGATTAAGATACATAAACACCATTTAATCAAGCTAAAGACTTCACTTGAACACCACCTTACTGGGCCTAAGTAAGGATAAGCAAGCTAAGTATTTTTGGTTTACAAAGGAGCAACGCTTTGTTTTCTCATTCAAACGGATAAGAAATCTAATTACAAAATGAACATTTCTAACCCTTATACACAAGCAAGCAAGTTGGTCAAGTACAGGGAGTGAGGTTTCTTCAAGATTAGGAAACCTCCTGATCTAGCTTAGCATCCGGCTTAGCTTAATAATTCAGCAAAGCATAAGCTAGTTTAATCTTACTAATTACAATCCGTGAGTCTAGGTAATCTTATATTTAAGCTTAAACTCAATGCTAATTAAGTTATTAAGCAAGAAAACAGCTGGTCATGTGTGAGAGAAAAGGAGAAAGCTGCCTTGTTCCCTTTGTGATTTACGGCTAGCCAATGAGAGTGCTTCTGCTTTTTCTTCCTTATTCTTCAGTGGCTCTTCATTTGGCTGAGTTGATATGCTTATGATTGGGTCTCAAAGTCCTTTAACTGCCTAATCATGCTTCTAAGATAAGATTCAATGGCTAAAAGGTTAGCAACCACCAAATGCACCAATTAGCTCTTCCCGGCAGTTTGCAGACTATTTTTGCTTGCCATATATCCCATGCAAAAAGTGGGCATAATTTGGATTTCCTTGCATGGATTGAAACCTCAGGATCTCACCTAACTCCTCCAAGTGGGAGTTTAGGTTTATGACTTGATTTGCTACCCAAAAACCTTAACTAACTTAGACCAGTTAGAACTGGGCTCTAGCGAACATCGTTTGTAAAAAAGACCTGATTCTTTAACTTGCACTTGACATAACTAGATTTTCTTAATTGGATCAAGTAGATAACATCGTAGGGAACCAAGATATGTAAAAAATTAGGACTTAAACCTCAAGTAGGCTTAAGTAATCACGAACACAAAATCGGGCTTGAAATTAGCTTTGAACTCGGATGCTTCTATTTGCACCCTTTGCAAAATGTGAGCAACCCTTTGGACTTTGGACATTGAACTTCGACTCCCTGGACTTGTTTGAGCATCCTCACTATCTTGGCTAGGTAGGACTCCATCAACTTGGGAGGAAAGAAAACCAAGAATCATTGATTTACTATTCTACTTGGATCGAGGTAGGCCCTAAGGAACATAAACTAAAGAGAATAATCTATTTTACACATTCTTTAAATTATAATCCTATAGAAAAAAAACCCTTCTTCTGATTGAATATCAAACCCTATGTATTCCTTTAGTTTAAAGGAGTCGATTTAAAAGAAGGAATTAGGTATTTTCTATAGAATTGTAGGTTTGTACATACCTTTGACAATATGCTATCAACTCTATAATATTAAAGCGTCATTCTATGCTACCAAATTCCTCCATAGAACACCATTATCAGAAAGCCAATGTGATGCATCCTCACCTTGAAACAATGTGGGTCATGAGGGGGAAGGGAAAGTCGATGGAGCCTAGAGGAGGCCCAACCGCGAACTCCATGTGGACTCGTAAAGACTTAACCCCATCTATAATACTTCAAGTATGTTTTGAAAGAATTGGAATGACTATTTATATCACCAAAGGTACACCTTTATTTTCAAGGTGCTCATTATTAAGAACTCTATAGTTAAGCATGCTTGCCATGGAGAAGTCTTGGGATGGGTGACCTTTTGAGATGTTTCCGAGGTAGTGTGTGAGCAAGAATGAAGTACACTAGAAATGCTTATTGTGATTTATGGGGCCAGTTGATGATCCTTGGAGTCATTCCTAGTAACTATCCACGGTCCGAGAAGGGCCTAAGGTATCACAAATGGATCAAAGCTAACCTACAACTGTGACCTACGCTAGTGGATGGTAGAGCCCTAAGTAGTCACCTTACAGGGCAAAGATATTAAAACTTTACTCTCAATGAAAAAGACTCACAAGTCAATAGTGAGGCACAATGAGGGTGTCGTGTTCTTCAAGTGCGGGTGAATGTAATACCCTGAGTATAGCTTAAAGGATTTGCAGTGACTGCTTATATTACTAAAGGTGTATGTTCATTTTTGAGGATCCCACTCTTAAGAACTCCTCATTTAAGCGTGCTTACTGGAAGAAGTGTTGGGACGGGTGACCTCCTGGGAAGTTTTGCAAGTAGCTTGTAAGCAACAATGAAGTATGTTGGGAAGGCTGGTGGTGATTTATAAGGCCATGCATTAATGCTTAAAGCCATTCTTAGTGACTATCCACAGCTTGAGAAAGGGACGGGACATTATACCATCAATCTCCAGGCGCTTTCAGGGATAACATTTGAGGCATGACCTGAAGCTTAGAACCAATAAGACATGGCATATTAATCTATTCAATCTTTCAGTAGAGCAGTGGCGTATTACCATAAGCTCGATTTAATTTTCTTTAATTAAGGAAACCTCAGAGGCCCCACTCTAAGACGTCTCTTACAATCAGCTTCTCCATCTCTTCGTAGCACACTTGGTTGGGGAGACAATTTCTGTCAACATGAAGAATTAAATTCATCTTTACTGGAAGTCGGACTTGTTTAACATATACTAGATTCTTGAGTTTGATTGGTGCAGTGTAGTCTACACCACCCTTTTTCAGTACACAAAAGCAACACATTGGTGAAAGCAACAACATCTTTCCCACTTTTTTGTTTTTTTATCTTTTTTCTTTGCTATTGCCTGTTGTTCTAGTTTGATTGCCTTGTTTTAATATTTGTTCAGCCACCATTTTTGTTTTTTAACTTGGGGTTCTTGGAGTATTTTTCAAGCATGGCTCTGACCATTAATTTGGCCAGGATAGTTCCTCATGATGATCCAATCGACCACGAGGCTAGAGAGGACAAAGCTCCTAATTTAGAAAATAGGTGGCTTTCAATGACCAAAGGTTGGAAATTAATGGGTTTGGGTAAAGATTTCTAACCCATTTAATGATATGGGTTGGCACATTTAGCCTATTTAATTAATTTGGTTATGTTTAGGTTGTGGATTTTAACGTGAAAAGATACCTATTTAACTCCTTCAATTAAATGAATTAAATAAGTTCTCCGTTTACCCAATTACCATATACTTTTGGGGGGAAATTATGAAAATATGGGGCTTAATCAACTTGATATTTGTTTTGTGACTATGGTTATTGTGTGAATCATAGAGAATGATTACACTATGATGCTATATTAAAGTCAAAAAATTGATTTATAATACTCGGTAATCATATTTTAATCAAATTATTAAGTGAGTAAAAAGGTAACCAAATAACTTGAACCTAATTCGTTTATATTAAATAAGTTAATGGGTAAATTTCAGATCAACCGATTTAAAAATAAACAGATAAAGGTCAAGGTTTTCAACTCGTTTAATAAACAGATTGGGTTCAGATCGAGAATTTCTTAACCTGTTTAAGTTCAACATGAATACGAATTCGACCCGACCTAACCTGTTTGACAGCTCTAGTTTTACTATTGATTTCTTCTAGCATACAAATCTTCAATTTAGATGATAGGTGACTTGGGGTCCTTGGGCGCAATTATTAGGGCACTAGCTAACCTTTGAAGGGCTTTTGCGTTCGTTTGTATCTTAGGGAGTTTGTGAATTACCTAGATATCCTGCATGTCGGTGCCCCCCTAAGCACCGAGGAACACTCGTGATCTCACCACATTTACCTCTCCCATAGCAATTGAGGAGATAATGATGGGCTAAGCTTTGGAAAATTGCAGTGCTTACATCGTAGAAGACATAGAGTACAGTGAATTTGTTCGAACCAAGTTTATGACTCCTATTTAGCCAAATGTGAATTTACTTTCCATTAGTGTTTTTTTTCCTATTATGCTGACATTATTGCATTATTAGTGTGTCTTATACATGTAGGACCAAAAGGAGGTTCTACCAATGGATCCTAAAGTATATCATACAAATGCTCATGTAGTAGAGCATTATATGCCCATCAAGGATGTCATGGATTTGACAATTCCCAACATTAAAAGGATTTACCTGAACCGACAAGGGTAAGGCTTTTACATGCTCTTGTTCTTTTCCTTTTTGTATTTTATCTTTAAGCTCTTCTTCTTTCTCTTTTGGCTGGTGAAAAGGGTTTCAGTTGGGTATATGCATGGATATTGGTATTGTTTTCAAAAATAGGTATGGGAATGAGTATAGATTCTTACAATTTGTAGCCGATCATAACCTGATTTATTAGTAAAATGCGACAAAAATATGCTAAAGCCCAATAAAAATTTTAGAATGAAACTCTGATTGCATATTCTTTATGTTTGAAACGAAAAATTATTTCTTTTATAATTTTAACTTCTGTGAGTCTAATGGATATGAATTTTATTAGCATTATTTAAAATTACTATTCAAATATAGTCTGTATTCAAATATGGGTTGAATATCTGTAGCACTTTGCATTCTTTATGTGTACCCCACTAAAAAGCATAAATTCAAAAAACTTAAGGGTATAGGTATGGGTATAAACATCGCTATGAAGTTCGAAAATCGGTATTAATGAAGGTACGACTAAACCTGCCCCGGACTCGCCCCCATGCCTACCCCTACATCTAGGTGGTGTTTTTGCTAATGCCATAGTCCACTGTGAATGGGAATGATGCATCTGCCAACAGGATGACAGCAATATTGTGGTTTGCTCCAGAGACTAATTTGAACTACCATTTGCTTAGGCGACTAATTCCCTTTATTATCATTAGGAGGCTAACCATTGTTGGTATCATCGCTCTTTTTCAATTCTGAAGATTAGACCTTCTAGTTCAATGGTTATTGCTGAATTGGGATTGGGGGTGATAATAGATTTATCCTTAGTGGCCCTCAGACCTTCTCTAGAGTCCCAATAGCATCTGGAGCATAACTCTAGCTTCTCTTACTCTTCCTGCTCCCAATATTCCATATTAAAGGGGCCCAAGTGGAGAACAGTCATCTTCTTTACATTCTTTGATGTGCCGTAGTTTGCTTCTTTTGCTCGGTCAGGATGGTATTTTGGCCCAGAAGAGGGTCCCCCACCTTTAAGAAATTTTATAAAATACACCATCATTCATGGGTAAGCCCCCTCAGCCTCCACTCACTGGATTTCAGCCTCTTCAGCATTCCAATGACTAGATTTGGAAAAATTGACCTAAATTAATAGATCTAAATAAAGATCTGAACTATAACTAAACTAAAATGGATTTAAACATGAAATGACCTTAACCAAACCAAACCTAACCTAAACATTTTTCACTAAAAATGAATTTTCTTTAATAGACAAACTTGTTGGGTCAAACATCAACCAATTACACCACACATGCTCTTCCAACTAGTATGATAAGATAAGAAACAGCCCAAAAATAGACCATTAGAAATTAGTGAATGCAATGAAAATCAAGTATATACAATCATGCCAAAAACCCTTACTCACTAGAATTGTTTTCCTTTTTGAGATTTTTTTCAATTCTTCAGAAAATTATTAATTTTTCTCTTTTTTCTTCTGAAACAAACAAATGAAGGGGCATGGAAGAATGTCATACAACTTAATGTTTAAGTGGTCATAATGAGAAGCAAACCATATAATCGAAACGAAAAAAAATCTCTTGAACAAGTCAATACATCCCTTTAGCACACCGAAAGAACCAAAGTCAACCACTAAGTACATCAACACCAAATCGATGCCCATCACATATGCTCTGCTATACTTGGCATAGGTAAAGGATGTGTGTTTTGGCCAACGGCTAAATGGAAGGCTCACAACACAATAAAGGGTTAGAGACTCAAAAAGACAAGGGACAAAATATTAAACTCAAGGTGGCAATTTAGCTAATGTGGTTCAGAAAATAAAGAATGACTCTATCATATTACCATAATGCACATGCTAAATGTGATTTTTAAGAGAATCATAGCAAGTTCCACATATGCAATCATAGAAGAGACATACATGATAGAAAATATGAGACTAAACTGATGAATTAGCCTTTAAGGAATAAACTCTCACATGTTCATGTACTAGGGTTAAGATAACTTGCTTTGAAATGTCGGGGGTTAGGACTGGGGTATAAAATGTTACACTTTGGACCAAGTTCTATCTCATACCTCATACTCACATATACCAACCAGCTAAGTTACAAGAGAAAATAGTAAGTCAGAATAGCATATAGTCCTTTAAATAAAACAAAAATCTTTTCGAATTTTTTCAAATATTCTTTCTTTTCTTTCTTTTTCTTTAATTTTTTTTTCGAAACATAGTTTCCCCAACCCCATACCTAAAGTTTTCTTGTCCTTAAGTAAAATGAAACTAAAATCCTAGAAAAGAAAGTTCTTAACTCACTATCGTAAGAATCGTAGTTTCACTAATTATGTACACATCACAAAACTCCTAATCTCCAATCCACTTAACCTAGGCACCACTCAAATACAAAATCTAACCCGACAATCAAGAGAACTACAGAAGGATTGTAATAGGGCTAAGAGATAAAGATAAGAGAGGGGAAATCACTTTAGAAGATGAAGAGCTAGAATCCAAGTCAGTAATGCATGATTGAACACTTTTACCAATTATAACACATAGACACCCTCTCGCAACGACTATGATAAGATACGACACACCATAATACTGGACCATTAAAAATGAGTAACTACAATGAAAATCAATTATATACAGCCATGCCAAGTGCCCTTATTCACAAGACATTTTTTTCTTTTTAAGAGTTTTCCATTTTTTGAAAACCTTTTCATTTTATTTTTCATTTTTCTCTTTTTTTTTTAAACAAGAAAATGAAGGGTATTGAAGAACATAACATAACCCAATTTCTAAATGGTTATAAAACCAATTTCCAAATGGTTATAATGAGAAGCAATCAATAAAACGGAAAATCTCATGAAAAAGTTAATACATCCATCAGCAAAACAAAAGAACCAAAATCAACCACCTAACTGCATCACACTAAAACGCTACCTATCATATATTGAAGTGTTTCTCACTAAACTTAGTGTTCGTACCAAAAATGAGCTATTTTTAAGATATTTTTACCTGTTTTGTGCTCGTTTTTATCGTATTTTTAAGGTTTTTAATTGATTTTATTTTGTTCTACAGGTTTTGAATAATTCCGAAAAAATGCACGAAAATGCGAGAAAAATATGCTGAAAATATCGGAAATGAAGAACCAAGCTAAACTGACTCGAATCCAATCCTTCAGCCCATTTTCTTTTTAGCTCAAATGCAAAATAAAGAAAACTGGTCCAAACAAAATAGAAAAAAAACTGGTTCAGCTCCACCAGCCGCCCTCACGTGACCCGCACATGACCCCAGCTAATACCCCCTCCCCTTCGCACTCTCTCTCTCCTCCCTGTTAAGGAAACCCGAAACCCCGAAACCCAGTAAACCCATCCCCAACCTCCATCACCCACCATCTCTTTTTCTCATCTCCTCTCTCTCTTTCTAACTTGAACACCTCATATATCCACCATCATCTTCATCTGTGATTCAAGCACAGCAGCTCCAACAAACTGCCAGCACATCATCAGCAACACCATCCACGATATCCCCAATTGAACGGCTAAAACGAACCTGAGTTCGGGTATAAAAGGAGCTGTCGACGCCGTTGAAGGGAGCTAGGCAATTTTAGGGTAAGGTTAGTTTAATTTCAGCTTTAGGTTTAGTTTTAATTTTAATTTTATTTTCGTTCCAGTTATTCAAAATTTAGGGTTTGAATTCGGTTAGGGTTTGTTGTTGGATGGTTTTTGTTTATCGAATTCCATGTAATTAAGCTAAAATTTTGCTAATTGCCAATTTTTGGTTTGCTTTTGTAAGATTTAGAGTTGGTTCGTTTGATTTTGCTCACCCCCTCCCATGTTTCGATTTTTTTTGCATTTGACAATGGCGAAGCAGCCATTGATGTTTAGCTGAGCTGCAAAGCGAGGAGGCCTGAACTGTTTGTGGTTTTGAAGTTTCATTTCCCCTTCCCCAAATTCGAATGTTGCTCTTCACCATGGAGTTTGGTTCATCTTCTCTGTCCTGAGTGGCTGCTATCTGCATCTTGTTGCTCGATTTTCAGGTCTGTTTTTGGCTTGATTTTCCCTCCCTTGCTGTTTTGTTTATGTTCTACTTCAGGCTTAATTAATCTCGATTGTACGTTGAACATTCTACTGCTTCATTATGTTGGTTCAAGATGTTTATTTGATCTATTTGATTCTGGAATGGGAACTTGTTCTGTTGAGGTACTGGCTAATGCATTTGTCCTGTTTTACCCTAGGTTAGATTAATAAAG